>UELX01001964.1:0-36125 GCA_900480035.1 Eupelmus urozonus
ATTAGGATTTTATTTACAAAAATTTTATCGGCGAAGATTATTCAAATAATTTTATCAATTCATGTCTATTCTCAACAATACCACTGTAATAATTATCAAAAAAGAAAGATTATTTATTTATTATTAAATTGAAATAATTTTATTTTAAAAGCTGGTAATACACATTTTCAAAGTAGAGATTAATCAAAATATTAAAAATTTCATAATGTAGTGAGGCGTTGTTTGCATGCGTAAATGGAACGCATCTCTACATAATTGAGATTTCAATCGACCTTTCAAAGTGTATTGGCTCAGAATCAAGTTAAATACGCGCACGAAATTCCAAAGAGCGGTGCGGTGAGCTTTTGTCATTTCGCGTAAAACTCAGGAAAAACTCAGTAAAAGGACAGGAAATAGATATGATTGAAAGTATGACTTTTAATTAACTCCTCAGAAGCTTCCGAGTTTAATTACTTTACTATTATGAACTATAGATTTGTATTTTTTAAATAAAATTGTTTAAAATTTGACTAAATTTAAAAAAATTAACGAAAAATAATCTTTTTTGAAATCTTTTCTCTTTTATCTTTTCATTTTTTCTTCTTATAATTATAGTACCTACAGAAACTTAGATCCATATAATATTAATTAAAAATAACTATGTTACAATATTAAATTATTTATTCCATTTAATGACAATTAACAATTATAACTTAATTACATTACTTTGATACAAATCAACAACGAATTTCCAACATCTGAATTATTCAATGTAATTTTGTATCACTTTTATGGCAACATGCATTAGTCTCCTTTTGTACATATAAAAAATGTTTCAGTACATTTACATTAAATTTAATATTAAAATATTCGACAATAAACTATAATGATAAACATCCATCCTATAGTTTTCAAAAAATCTCGATACGCAGTATATCGCCAATAAAAAATCCTAATCGATTTATATTCTCTCCATCGTTAAAAGCTTAACTCTTTCGACTGAAAAAAAGCTTCTTCTGAAAGCCATGATAATATATGAATGCGATTATCGCGATAGTCTTCATCCTCTTCTTCCTGAGCCCTCCCGAATCCTCATACATTAGTGCAAAATGCAAAAGGAGCGAACACCCACGCCTAAAGTAATTTCGCCGGCTTCCAAATTATCGGGCGAGCTCACGCGTCGCGCCTCATTAGCTGGGAGATGCTTTGCCCGTCGACTTTCTTAAGAATCCGATAAAGTCAGCTCAGGTTTCGAGCCGAATTCTGGAATATACGTTTAGTAGATTTGAGAAAGTTAAATATATTCTCGATATAATGTTAGAGAAATACGTTTTCAATATTTATAGTTAAATGTTTATCTAAAATAATATACAATCATGTATAAAGATTAAACAATTTAATTAATACATGAAAAGAATTTTGCTGTGAAAGATTTGGTAAATACATCGATTATCATAATTATAAATATGATATTATTATTATTATTTTGCTCATTATTATAAACCTATTTTCATGAACAATAGTACTACGAAATTTCTGAAACTCTGGTCTATCTTCAGTGAGAAACATCCCGAAATTACCTAGCATAAAATCATTTCCATCGTAAGTTATTTTTTTAATTAGAGGAATATTTTTCTTTGAAGTCTTTAAAATTTATAACTTCATTAAATATTATTAAACAAATGAGGTATTTATATACGATTAGATAGAATTAATATAAGTTCAAATACCTTCCTCACTAATCCTGGCACTTGATCAGTAGTGTATATATATATATTTTAAATCTTTGTAAACTATAGTTTATTCTGCATTTTTTAAATAATTCTTTTTTTAAATTGAAAACATTTGTTAACTCGATTGCTTCTAGTTGCATTAACTTTCCGAAAAGCGCGAATTTATCAAGTATCCAAAAAATCAAGTATTCAATTCAGACCTCGTAAAAAACTCGAATAGGCTCGATTGGCACTTCAAAAATTCTCGAATAGTTAAAACTTACAATTTTTTTTAGCCGTTTTGTATGAAAGGCTCCTTCTGCATGAGACCCTAAGTGTTTATATTTTTTTTATCACTTTCTCATCGTTTAATGTAAAGTAAGCAAACCTTTCGAAACATACTACTACTTTCAACATTGAAAGACGTTTACTAGCTGAGTGAGTGGTCTTCTTTATTGACTCGCGGAACTTCTGACGTGTATTTACTACTGCAATATATTAATATTGCAATATGTTCTGTGACCCCATAGATCAAATGCGAATACCTCTCATTCATTAATTTGATTATTAATATATATGCACATTTGAACTGATTTTCTAGTTTTAAATAAAATCTGAACTATCTGAGTCTCAGTAAAAACACAATTTTTTATCGCGAGAAAGTCAATGACACCTAGTCGGTGATTCGAACCTGAGATCTTCTGTTTGAAATTCCGAGCTCCTAATACTCTTATTTCTTCCCAGCGTTTGAGCAGCGTAGAAAATCTTTTAATTTCTGGGTAACAGTTAATAATTTTTAATGAATTCCAGTGTCATAAATCATTACTATCGCAAGTTTTAGCTTAGCTATTTAACCTTAATAAATAATTCATTTAAAAATCATTTTCAAGTAAATTACACCAATGATCATCGCCAAATCTTACTTTAGAAAATTTTCAAGCTCAATAAGTAACAAACTATAGATTTTCTCGTAATCATCTACGTTTGTAACTCTTGTGCACATGTCAGCATAATTCGCCAATTTTATATTATTTCTCTTTGCAACGCTATTCGAAGCCAGTTAATCGTTCTTTCTCTTTCTTACGTCCATTCTTCCACCCTCTTTCTCTCCTTCCAGAGACGCGCCGCACTAGACAGTTTTTCACCCCGCCCACTCAGATTAGCTTCGCGGTCTCATGCAGAAGATGTTTTTACGGAGAATTTCTTCCTCTAGCGTTGTGTGTGTGTGTGCATATGTAAGTGTATGCGTATGAATGTGAGTGTAACTGTGTGTTGGCGCGAATGTACGTGTATGTGTGTGTTTCAGTGTGTGCATAAAAGAAAGAGTGTGCGTGTATCAGGCTAACGAAGCGTAAACGCTAGAGCAAGCCGCAAATTATCACCAGAGGACTGCTTTCTCAAGTTTACAGTCTGCAAATGACTCCCGCGGCTCATGCTGGATCTAGACACGCAACCTCGAGTAAAAAATTACGAAATAATTGCATTTATAATTTTGAAGTGATCTGAACGATTTTTTGCCAGTTGTTTACCTAAATTTTAAAATTAACTATTATATAACGAATTCATGATACTCGAATTTCAGTTTCGATAATACTTGAAAATCATGTTTTATCAATAGCGACTCTTATTAAGTAATGGGATCATTGAAAACAATTCTATTCAGAAAAGGTAATTCAACATAATTTTTTAAAAATTAAAATTTTTTTTAAATAAATAAAATAGTTAAATATTAAAAGAAATTTCAGATCAATGTGCCATTAAAAAATTTTGTGTCAATTTGATTATTAGAGGGCGACGATGTTGTGGATCTGTATATACCTTGAATATTTCTTTAATGATCAAAAATTAGCTTGACCGATAAATAATAAGTAATCATCAAAATTCAGAATATAACGTCACTGCGAACTAGTACATTTTATTTTTCGTTCCGAAGTCTACTTTCCACAAACACCCGCAAAGAGTAGGACAGTTTAAAGCTTGCCACGAAGTATTCTCGTTATTACTACATGACTATTTAGCGACAAGTTTAAGTACCGGTATGCGGTGAATTCTAGTACGTCCCATCAACTTACCGTGAAGGCAGTACATTTCGCCATCTTACAGCAAAGACTAGTTTAACAGTAAGAAAGTCGGAAATTAGCATTAAAAAATACCGTAAAATATTATAAAAATAACATTAAAAAGGGAAGTAACATAAAAATATTGAAAAATGTCGTTAAAAAGTAGAAAAAATAACGTGAACCCCTGCAATTTTTACCGAGTTAATTTCGGACATCTGAGGATCTTCTCGATCAATTAAGTAAAAATAACCTAAAATATCATCTGTGAAATAACGAGAGTGGCAGCGAAATTTTTTTATAATATAGAAAAATATATAATCTGTATAAATTTTAATCCATGTATCGACAAATTATTAAATACAAAATTTTAAAAAAGAGAGGAAAATGAATTTTCCGTTTTTCCCATTTACGTAAATAAAATATATTATATAAACTTATTTTAACACATTTTTTGAATATCTATATTTTAGTAAAATTGGTCTTTTTAAATTATCGAAACCTTAGCTTTTGTATTATCAAATAAAGTTTTAAAATTAAATAGAATTTAAAAAATTTATTTGTAGGTTTCTCTTACCTTTTTATTTTAAATTCTATAAGATTTCGCGATTGTATTAGAATAGGTATGTTCTTCTGTAGATTAATGTGTATTATTTATAACATTTAGCTTATTTACATCAACAAGTGATTAGAGCAAGTTTATTGTTATATTTAATTCTTGATTGAGTAAATAATTACGAAAACAATTTTATCTTGGTTTATTTTATTTTTAAAAGTAAGATTTTTACTGCGATCGATAGTAATTAAAATAGTCAAAACTCCTTAAGTAGATCCATATATTAACATCCAATCAGCTTGTTTCGATAAAAAAAATTAAAACTCACTTGACGATCATCCACCGAAAAAAATAATCTCACCTCCACTTGCAAACGTGTCACCGCTCATCAAATAAAAAATAAAAATAACATTCCCCACGTTGAGCAATTGTACGCCGAAAAAGCGGCTCCTCCGAGCCAACAACAATAACATAGACAGTCGAAATAAATTCGCTCTTTGTACGTCGCAAGTCTGCGGCTGACAGTCAGCGCAGTGATGTCGCGAACAGCTGAAACTCGCATTCCATATATATACAGCCGAAACAAGTGCCTTAATGACCAAGCCCGGCGCACGGGGCAGTCATCGTCGTCGTTTGAGTGGACCTGCAAGCTTGGATTCGCGCAGCCTTTTGCTCGTAAAACGGCTAGTGTTATCGGGTGGACTGCTGGTGCGATGGGCTTTTAGGCTTTGTGAATGTAGTATCTCTTGGGTTTATCGGCGCTCTGAGCGTGCTTTGAACAAGAGTATTGAAACCTGCAAAATCTGTACGGTTGCTTTTAGAAATGGTGTTTCATTATTGATCTGAGAGATAAGTTTATTATTGTTTTCTTGGCATTCTAGAAATTTAAATTTTATTGTATAAAAAAAGAATTATTTATGCATTGTGTAGATATTTCCTGAAATCTTTCTTAAATTTCTATTCTTTTAAGTTCAATTTTTTTTTATATAATCTAAAATTAAATAAAAACCTAAACAGCACATCAAATGCGAGCCACAAATTGTAAGACAGATAAAAAAGAGCTTGGTCAGCATCTATGAAAATGACAAACATCTGTTATCTGATATGTCATATTAGCTCAAGCGACGCGTAGCTTTTTGTATATAGATTTCAATTTGCAGGTGCAAATTTCACAATTTGGTAGCGCCTTGTATTATAGACGGTCACGAGCATGAATAAATACCATCTGTGATACTGTATCACATAAATAAACGTTTTCGTGACTTGATTAATTTTCAATTTTAACCAGGACGTAATAATTATTATTGTACAATATTGTACATATTAATTAATTGTTCATACTGTCAATTCATATTTTTCACCCCGAATTTTCTGACCGAATAACTTTTACTTGTTATTCATCATTGTGGTTTTATAATTTTATGTCGCGACCAGAACAATATCGCCTCACTAGCTCGAAAACTCACAAATTATCAAGGAAGCTCTCGTTTAAATTTGTAATTGCAGGACATGACAAGCCTCGAAAAAAAAAAAAATGAAAGCTCAGGGAGAATCGCGATCGTTCGATCGTTGGATTCAGGAACACGCGACTCAGCGATTCATTACGAGCAAGCTTCCTTTTTTTCCTTTATCTCATCGTCCAAGGGGACTTTCAACGACCCTCACTACTCTTCTATCTCTACTAATACCTTTCTCTCTTTTTTTCAGCTATTTCGCTTTTTTTATATCTTTCGCTCGCGCTTCCACTTTACAGCCACTAGCCATTTGTCTTTCTTTGAAAATGTTCAGCACTTTCGTTTTTTGAGTGGTAATGAATATACATAGATATTGCTGTTATTATGGCATTATATTCATATGTAATTTCAATTCAATTTTGTTTGATAATTACTATTTTACAGTTATTTAGAATGTAAAAATTTATTAAAAACTTACTTAAAACTATAATTCTATCATTACATAAAGATGTATGGGTAAATCTCAAAAACTTTTGACTTTCATGATTCTCAAATTTGAAAACTTTTAAAGGTTATACCTCAGCTTTCCTGAGAGGAATATACTTCAACTTGAATAAGAATTATTTATCTAAAAGTTAAGAAATAAAATAAGATGTTCCCATAAGCATAATTTAAACTCTGATTGTTCTAAAATAGAAAATCGAGACATAACTTTTAAAAATTTTCTTTTAAAAATTCATAATTTTTAAGAGGTAACATGAGTGTTTAAATTTTCTATTTATTCATGTTTAAGTTGTTGCTAAGTAATATTAATTTCTTATTCTTTAAAAAATGTAAAAGTTTTATGTAGAAAACTTTTATTAATCTGATATTGACCTTTTTTAAAAGCCAAATCTCTTTCGTCCTTGAAATTATTGAGCTAACTTGTTCGACATTCGTCTACATCACCCGACAATCCTTCTTTCACCCGTCTTTTTTTCTCCCTTTCTTTGTTTTACCTGTAATTCACTTCGTACTTAGATCAAAAGAAGCTTCTGGGTCGCGCGCGCAATTAAGAAATAAGTGCTGCAAGAACGCGAGCTGCAATGATTGGAGAACCGTGATTTGTTTGTACTTATTTTAGGATATATTAATATATTAATTTAATTTTTTATTTCCCGAATACATTTAATTAAATTTTTCATTAATATATAGTTATGTTTATGACATTCATAGAATTTTTAAATGAATTAAATATATATTAAATATTTTATTAATAAACATACATTTTTATCTTTGTTTGTCCTATAGGAAAGAATTTTTAATTAATAAATGAATTTTAATTTATTTTTCAAATTTTAATTTAAAAATTTATAATAGTCTGTTTTTGATACATCACATACTGCATTTTCCACTTTTTCAGGATGCGTGCATTCGCTTATTCCGGGAAAGCGATTATTTTTGCCTCTGCGATCAATTGCTTTCCGTCTATTTCTAACGTTCTCTTCATTTTTTAATTCTTATCGCCTTTTCGCTTTCAACGAGATTCTTTATTAAAACGCCAAATTTTTTTGTGCAACCAAAAGTATCGATATTTGCAGATTGAAGTTATTTTCTAATTTACTAAAAGCGGATTTATTGCGAAAAAATAGATATTTTAGATCTATTTTGTTAACCGATACTTATGAGTCAATACTTGATTGCTGTAGAAAGTAAACTGATCATAAACAAGTTTTATTTTGTTTAAAAATAAAATTTTCTCAAGAGTTTCAAGAAATCTGGGTTGCTTTTAATAATAAAATTTTATAAAGTCTCGAAAATAAAAAAGCAATATTTTCTACAAACACTGCATCTATATAAGCTATAGGGAGCCACCAGTAGTTAGAGTACGAGTTTGCTCAGACCACGCAAACATTTGTTTTACACACGCACAGCAAAAAATACAAAAACAAAGCCGCGGCGTAATTTTTATTAAACCACGCAATAAAACAAAACTTAAACAATCTCAACGAACTAATCCACCTCAAAAATCAATGACCGGCCATAAAAAAGCAAAGCTAGATTCGCCGGGCTCGCTTCTTAACAAGGCTTTTCCCCGCAGCCTGTACCGATATTGGTTCCTGGCCTCGTCTCGTGTAGCCCCGGCCAGTAAATCGTCTCTTTCTGTCCGCAGTATTACATGCGGCAGGGCTGCGTGGCTATAATGTCGACGACCTGGATTGCGGGCGTGGCGATTTTCGGTACGCTGGTGCTGCCCAAAGGCGGCTATTACTTCAACGACACTGGACTCCTCGCCTGCGAGCCTTTCTTCGCCAAGGCTTCTCTCAGGTATTAAATGTCTGATTTTATTTTTTTTTAGTTTTAGTGCTTGCGGCTGGAGTTGGGTAATGGGTGAAATAGTTGTCTTGCCGGGTGCGGCACGTATCTACTGTACTTGTTTTATTGTGTACTTTATCTTTATGTATTTACTTTAATGTTTTATTATGATTTTAATTTATTCGTTGATAGAAGAGAAATTTTTCAATAATTTTCATATAATAAAAATTTATTAAAGACATTTTTTCTAATTTTTTTACAAACAATATATTTTTCTACGTCTAAGAATAATTTGAAAAATCAATATAAAATCTAATTTTAAAGATTCCAAATAGTTTTAATTTAATGAATACTATTTGTAATCTATTTAATGTATTTGATAATATCGAAGTGTCTGAAATTATCATGATATATTAGAGCAACACTGGAAGTCAAAGGTTTAATAATATACAAATAAAGCATCTCGAAGTACGTTTATTTCTTTAACTAAGCCGCTCCGCTATTTCTGTTTGCTCAATCATTTGGTAAATGTCAAAATTAAAGTTTATATTCATAATAAATAAAATAAATTATTTAGACAATGCACTAAACGGTTAGAAACTGGATTTTTGGACTACTTACTTAAAAATTCAAAATTCTTAATTCTGAATAAATAACAGGTTTACCATTCTAATTACATTTAATACTTGTACGCGCAATATAATTCAATCAGATTGTTTAAAACAAAACCAAAAAATGTCCAATCTGAAGAACCCTGTCTGTCCTTCCCCACTCATGCAATAATTTCTAATCTAAGCGAAAAATCTGTGGCCTACCCGAGAGGCCAGAAAAAAAATCCAGTTTCCGGCCTGGGGGCTACTCCCGCTGCATGATTCATCGAACTCGCGCGGCCCGTATGTACACTCCGCGCTGCCCGCGCGTCGCTGAATTTTTCAGAATACTGGCGTGCTGCTGCTTCTATTTCCCGACGACGATGGCCCTGATGTACTTCTACGGCTCGGCCTTTCACGTGAACAAACTCCGCCTCAAGAGGGTAGTTTGCGTCAACACGCCGGAAGTTGTCAGCGCCGGCCACATCGAGCGGGTAAGTATGTGTACACACACCCTCTCTTACTCGCCGCTCTGCTCGGCTCGGTCTCTTTAAAGTAGCAAGCGAGGAGCCAACTGCCGTGGGAGGCCGGTCTAGGCTACTTAGGGGCGCGCTCTCCTTTCACGATAGAGCCCAAAGAGCGAAGTAGGCCTCGAGAGAGGCTTGCCGTCTTTATCGCGCTCCTGCCGCTTTTTAATTGCAGAGCGAGCTTGAGTCGGACGCGCGAGCGCGCTTTTTGAGATTTGGATGGAAAAACGGGGATGTTGGGTTTCAGGGCGGGAGGGTACGATTGCAGTTTCGATTAGACGTTTGTTATTGAGGCGAATTATTTGGAAAAATTGAAAGAGATAGTTTAGCTAAATGAAAGAAATTGCTCTACTTTCTGTATTAAAATAATTTAGTCTTTGCTTGAGTAAATGAAATATTAAAATTTCAAATTGCTAATCATTTTTTTATTTACTGTAAATATATTATAGAATATCTGTGTTGCTCTTTATTTTTTACACATCTACGATATCTAGTTAAAAACGATTTTATTTTTATCATATTTCCAATTCGACGATTTACTCAAGCTGTTTTAATCAATATTATTTTAGGATGCAAACGTATCCCAAATTAAAACGATAAAGCCATTTCATTTGGTTTATAAAACAATTTGCAAAGGATAAAATTTTTCAATTTCACTAGTACATCATCGGGCAAATGCATGAATTTATGAAAAAAAGATATGTGAAATTCAATTACACCTGGCTTTTTATCTTTAAAATGAAAATCAGTTATAAAATCGGGCTTTAAATCGTAATGTAAACACACTGGTAGCACCGTCTATGAATTATTCATGTCAACGGGTAGCACTCGCAAAAAAATCGTTCGCAGCTCTTACACGCAGTGAATGTCAAGCTATTTGAGAGGTTCTTTTAAATGTCTGTTTATGGATGAAAAAACATTATTCTCATTGATTTAAACAGTGCATTATTTTAATATATCGAATGTTTCTTAATATAAATTTATCTGTACTTGAATTAATTGTTAAAATTTTTTAAAATTATAATTTAATCTTGAAGTAAATATTCAAAACATTAAATAATAATGTTTTTTCCAAAATCTGTTTTCTAACTTAAAAATCAATTCAAAACAACAAAACTATAATAGACTCTTGTAGAAGAATGTAGAAATACTGTTTTCTAATTTAAAAATAAATATACAACAATAAAACGATAAGCAACTCTGATAGAAGTACACGTTTATCAAAAACTTCATCTTCGCATCAACTACAGACCAAACAAATTTCTAAACAGTACACAGCCGTCCCCACAAAAATTAGGCTGCTTCAAGCACATAATCGTTGCCGCAGCGATCCCATTCAGAGCCGCTTTTCCGAGTGACAGCCGCCTTTTTTCAACGCAACGCATTCATAATTTCCCGCTCCATTTACGTTAATTAGAGCCAGCAGCGTGATTCGAAGCGCGGCAATTAGCCCGCAGCGCCGGTTCTCTTCAAAGCCAAACGAAATTAAGGAGGTAAATGTCGAAATAAAAAGAGGGTCGGGGCGAGAGGAGCTTGCAAGCTCAGACCACGAAAGACAACATCTTCTCTTCTGTTTTCGCGGAGGGGAAAATTTGCGGAAAAACTCCGGGAGTGCTTGACTTGCTCTTTCTTCGGGAGGAAGATTACGAATAGAGGCAGCTTTCGTTACGTTTGAAGTGGTTTGTTTTACGCGGGTCAAAATTTTATTGTCTCGGTTTGTTTAGTTGGCGGAATTTTCGTCCTCAGTTTTATTGCTCCGAAACTTTTCGAATCAGGAAGAGGAAAAAAAGAAATTGAAAGTGATGATACTTTAAAGAACGGCACTTTTGCCGCAATGTTAAACTAAAAGCCATTTGCGCAAAATGCGCTCTGGATTTTCGAGAAATTGCAAGCAGGAGTGGAAGCTGCGAACTACTTTCACGAAAAATCCTCCTCCGCGTTTAAACAATGAATTAAAAAACAAGAATATCCAACTCGCTAAAATGTACACATAAAAATTTTATTCTTTATTCCTCTCACCTTCCATAATCCCCATATAAATTAAGCATGCAAATCTCGACTTGCTCCAAAAGCCATTCTAAATCTCTCACTCTTTTTCCACCTTCCAGCCCGTGCTCTCGCCCCAACGAGGCCAATACACCAAACCGCCTAGAAATCTTAACGAAATCCACTCCCCCGCAACAATGCCGCAAAGTTTCTTCCAACGAGACGTGACGCCGGATGCAGCCGCTCGTCGAAGACGGCGCGAGCTCAGGCGCGCTCGCACAAGCAAATCAGATAAAAGCGCGCGCCTTTCCGGAAACGGATACACCTAGTTTCCCCTGGCGGCGCGGCGAGTTTCGCGACGTGTAACGCGTAGCGCCGATACTGAACACAGGACTGTGCTGGAGTCGAACTCCTTGAGACTTGCCAATGCGCTGGAGTTTATATTCGCGCGGGCGCCTGAGTTTTCAGGATAATAGGAAAGTTTGAGTGAAAGGCTGCGTGGGGAATGGCTTGGTTGAGTCAATAGTTGCGTGATGCGTTTGCGTTAATGAAGACGGCGTAGGCTAGGTGGCTGTGGTTTGGGTGGGAGTGATTTTGTTTTGGATGGTGTTTTGATTGGATGGAGGGGATGGTTTCTACTTGCTGTCTGAGTCTTGTAAGAAGTATAATGATTTTTGGATGATAATTATTATAAACTTGATTTTGTCACAACATCCCGTGATAAAATAGATAGTATACGTAAGGCGTAGTCAAATTTATCGAGATATTCCCGAGAGGTCGCTCAGGAGTTGGAACAAGTGTTTTTTTCTATTTTTTTGATAAAGCTTCAGAGGTATTGAATATAGCTTTGGAGGTATTTCTTAGAGCTTTGAATTTATTGGAAAGATCTGAGAAAAGTCTTTTTTCTCCTTTTTAACGAACTTTAGCAATATTATCATAAGCATGGTCAAAATTTTCATGGATTTATCCCATGTAAGAAATTACTGACAATCACCAAAACATCCAGAATAACCCGATTTTACATGAAACCTAAAAAGCACACAACTATTTAACTCAACATAATCCAATAACCCTAACGCAGACACGTTTAGCTAAAAACAAACTAAAAAGTCGAGCACGTCGGCCAAACTTGATTCCAGAGCGCGAATCCCAGGACGCCCCGGGAGAAGAAGAGGAAAACAGCGAGACACATAAGAAAGACATAAAGGAAATAAATAACGGGCAGAGACAGCGCCGGCAAATAAATACTGAATCCCGACGACTTTAAAATTTCAATAAGTCTCTTTCTCCAGCGACAGACGGGGGCGCGCATCGGTTACTTCGCGAACTCCATCACGTCTGGAAGGCTTTGCCCCGGCAAGTTTGCAGATGCCACCCGCGCGAGCGCGTGCGCCTCGAGTTTCGTTCGTTTGTTTAAGAAATCGTCTGCTGGGGCTTTACCGCCAGGTTTTTTTTGGGTAGGATGCAGCTATCGGTGTGTTTATTGGCTTGTGTTGTCGCGAGGGCTTGAGAAAGTTTTGAGAGTTGGGTTTTTTTGGAGGGTTGTAATTTGATTTCGGGTAATTTATTGTTTGTTTTGGGATTTTCGTTAGGGAAAGTGTTTTAAGTTGGAGATATATGATTTGGTGGATTGAATATGTTGCGGTAATTTTGAGAGAAGTATTTTTAGACTACATGGATATAATTTTATAATGAAAACCAATAATATGCAAAGGGTATTATAAAAACCTGTCGTTTCTCGACAGTCGTATAAAGTCTTTCCACTGTCATATGACAGTTGTTCTGGTTACTTTGAAATACAAATTGATTTTTAGATAACTTTTTATGGCAGAACTCTAAAACTAACTTTTCCAATGGCTGTTTCAACGGCATTGCTTACAAAACTTCGTGTTACAGGAATTTATTCTTACCTTATTTCTTTTTCAATTATTATTCCAGTTTTTATACTTCTGTTGTATTGTTATGTATTTAGTTTAATGCGTATTGTTCTATTTATCTAAATTATGTATAAAAAATCTACTTTTTAAACATTTTACATAAAAAGTAAATATAATGTTATATTCCAAAAACTAAATAAATAATAAGACTTCTACTCATATTTATATTACTTCAGTTAGGGATCTATTTAAAGATATGGTAAAATTTTTTATGGAGGCATATATATGAGTATTCTTAAACAATCCAAAAATAATGAAAAGATATCATTTAAAAACAGTGCTTTTCCTACTTATACCACTTCCTACTTCCATCTACACTATATTTTCATTAACCTTTACATAAACACGTGATTTACATATTATTTACATCGCGATCTACGATACTATATCAATTCTCTTCAGCTTCCTACAACCATGCAATATTTTACTGGTTCTTTCTCTCCTTTCTTCTCTTTTACACAAACAATATCTTTCCCCGTGACGTTCCCAGGAAATTCCGATCCAGTCTGGTTTCACGCGTTCTACTTATCCAACGATGCGCATCGAAAAATTCCAACCTTGCAAAACGTCCAAAAAATTTTTGTTTTTATAGGAGTACCGGATAGCAAATTGAGCCGAAGTACGTACTTGAAAAGTGAAGAAGAAGGCTTTAAAATTCGAGATATATGAGGTATGAATGAAAGTGAGATTTATTCATGAGCTTCAGGTATAGATAAGGGAATTTAATTTTTCATTATGAATTTTATTAGTGAACTTCATCATGAATCAAGTTCCACAACTTTTTAATGGCTTTTGCATGAATAATTTTTCGATACATCTTCCCTATAAAATCAATTATTTCTTTTCCATTATGTATATCTGGAAAGTAAGAAACTATAATTAAAGGACTTCGTTCCACGTGATTTATTATCTAAACAGTAGTCAATATGTATAAACATTTACTTACTAAAATGTTTTAATAATACGATATTTCAATCATTTTGTTCATTCAAAGCAGTGTGATTATTGTAGAATGTTTAAATACTTACTATTTTGAGCATTCAAATAAACAAAATAAAAAATTCTAAACTAATAAAATTATAAATTAATATATTTATTTAGCTTTATAAAATTGTCATAAATAGATCATGCATGAAGATAGAAGTTAATTCTTTTCACCTATTACCACAGGTCTAAACTATTTTTTTTATATTTATTATTTTAATGTAAAATATAAATTTATTCTACACCCGACCGAAAAGATCAACTTTTGCCCCTGAAATACGGGGCGAAAGTAGCATATTTTATCCTAAAATTGGATTTGCGGGAAAAATGGTTATTTTTCCCGCTAATTTAAAGTTGTGTTTTTCTTTCTTTTATTGACATATAACAACTTTTAGGGCATATATATACATATATGTGTGTATATATATTTTTTTTAATTTACATATTTTTATATACAATAGATCTTATTATGTTTTTTTTTCCTCAAGCGACATTGTTTCGATCCCGCATTTCAAGATCCAAAAGCAATCCATATGCGACACGGGACAAAAGTAGATCTTTCCTTTGAAATAAGGGAAAACCAGTCATTGGAAAAAATTTATGGCTTTAAAGAAAGAGTTCAAAATTAAAAAAGGGAAAAATCTAAAGAAATTGATAAGTTATTTTTGAGGGAAAACTATGACATATCATGCTCATATTTTCTTTGTAGATGAAAAAATAATTTTTTTATAAATCAGTCAAACCAGGAAAAATGAATGATAATAATAAAATAAGAAATAAATTTTGTATAAATTTGTTCAATGCAAAAACATTCAAGTAGATGCTTACAATTTAAACAACACTTGTTTCCAAATTAGTTATTATATGTATAATAAAAAGTAATTTAAAGTATCTTTTCAAGAGAAAAAATCATCAATTATGTAAAATCTTATTCGCATAAAACATATTCAATATGAACTTTACGATATTTAATTTCACTTTCTCATGTTATGGAACTTTTTTGTCGTCTTCAAATAATTGAATTTAAATTTTACATCGAAAAGTTCGACAAACCTCATAAAATATTAAGCCAAAGAGAGAAGTTTTAATAATATATTCATTATAAATCAAACATACTATCAGTAATAAAAAAAATTAGTAATTACATTTCAAGAAAATAATACTTTGTAAGATGTATATATTCTCACTCAAATTTGAAAAGTAAAACGGTAGTAATATATTAAAACAATAATCACCAAACTTTATCATAGCCTATACCTTCAACGCCGACTAAGAAACAATTATTCTCCGCCCTCCAACCCTAAAACGAAAAACCCTCCGGCTCTAATCCTCGAAAGTCAGCAGGCGTCGCTGGTTCTCGCTAAATCGAGTCGCTTACGGCCTCTTCAGCGGCGCTAACGATCCGCTCGTTAAACCATCCAATCATTCACGAAAAAAGCTCCGCTCGAGCGACGATTAATATCCAATATTCCCCATTGCCCTACATCCAGTTTTCGCAACCTATTAACCTTTCATACATACTTTCTCTCCCTGGCAGCCAGCGCGCGCCTCACTTCCAGCCGAGCGCGCAGCGCTTTTCGCGCCATTGAGCGGCCAACGAAGGAACTCGCGCGCGCGAGCGGGGAATCCCCGGGATATATATCGCGTTTCTCGAGTGGGTCGCGAACGAGGCCGAAAAGCGCGGAAGTGCGCTTTTACCGCGCAGAGAAAAGGGTGTATAGGACATTGTAGACGCTGAGCCTTTTGCGAGCTTCGGTTTACGCGCTAATTTTCAGGCCGAGACTTGGCTAGTTTTTTCATTTGCCGTGGGAAAGATTTCAATTAGAGACGCTTATTTTCGGGAATTATATGTGGAACGGTGCCGATCGTTGAGTTGTATTTGTTGGAAAGTAGGAAAGCTAGAATATTATCGAGAGTTTAGAGTTTTATAAGTTAAAAATACAAAATTTAAAAAAATGATATTAACGTTGCATTATTTTATGTTTTTGGTAAGCGTTTTTTATAACAAAAATTTTATTGTATTCATATTTATTGATTTTTTTTTTATTGAAATAAGTGCATTAAAATTTTTTTTTGTAAATCCTATTATTTATGAACTTTTATTTAAAATACTGATTAATGTTAAATATAAATTCTGTATAATTAGTGAAATAAATATAAATTTTGATAAAGAAATATTTATTCATGCTCATTTTGTTTTTTATTCTGTTGTTTCTCTCGTAAATTTGAAGTGATAACTTATTCTTTATTTAATTACATTAATGAAATAAGTATATATTAACAAGATTACAAACGGAGTTTACGTAATAATATAAAGAAAAAAAGAAGAGCACATGAAAGAAAAGCTAACAACAAATAATTTAGTAAAAGTAAAGAGAAGTTTACTTTATAAGCCATATAAAACGATAAATTGAATTAATCTTAGATGTATCAAATAATTGATTATTGTTTCATGAATCCCGCAACCTGAACCCTGAAGTATTGTACAGATACAGAATTAAATGAAAATTAAAGTTTATTTTTCTATTTGTAATATTTATTTTTAAAAAATAAAAAACAATATTTTTATTGTTAATTAGTTTCAGTTTGTCATTCGCAAGTAGGGTTTATTTAAACAATTTAATAAATTTTTAAATATTTTCAATCTTCCTCTTTAAAAATTATAATACAAAAAACGACTATACTTTTGAAATAAAGTACACGAGATCCTAACATCCGTAATTCGCGAGCAATTATAAAAGAATTAACCCAACTGGGAGATGATCTGAATAACAAACTGTCGCGGGCAATAAAGGGAAGCAAAGCGTGCCGAAAGCTGTAAGTAGTCGCGACTTAAAACGAAAACAAAAACTAAATTAAGAACTCGGCAAAAATGAAGACACCGCTTCCAAAAAAGGGAAACCTCAAAACTCGCGAAAATAAATTGAAGCGAAAAGTTTAGCAGAAAGAAAGAGAGAAAAGAAGAGCGATAACGAGCGAGAACAAGAGGGGAATGAGAAAAAAAAAGAGGATGGGCAACTCATAGAGATGGTACATTAAAAAAAAAAAGAAGGCAAGAAAGCCTCACATCCAACGACGCGGTCCACTTATTACTTATAACGAGCTAGCAGCGGACGTTGACTACGTAAGAAAGCACTATATCGGGAAATGGTTTCGCTCGGGTTAACTGCACCTCGCTCCTCTCTTCCACTTCATTTTTATCTTTCTATTTTTCTCCGCCGCATCGCCACGCTTCTTTCTCGCCTACCTTCTTCTCTCCCTCGCCCTATCATTCCTCATATTTATCTTGCTTTTTCATTTTTTTTCTCGCCTCATTCTTTTCCACTCTATCTTCGCTTTCTGCTTTTTTATACCCTTCACGCGCCTTATCTTTTTTTTTTCGGATCCTGCTTGTCCTTCTTTTGTTCCAGTTTCATTTCGTCCTTGTTCCAGCAAACTTTCTGTTTGTCTTCTTGCAGTACCACACCCGCACTTTATTTTCCCGCACTTCTGATACACTTTTATTTTGCTATCTTGCTCCCGGTCTGTTTTACTCCTATTTCCGTAACTCTGTCTCATCACGTGTAGTTTTTTAGAATGTTCGTGTTGAATCGGAGGAAATTGTGATATTGAACAATGATTTCGTTTCATATGCTTTTCCTCTGTAAATTATGTGATTCTATTTTATTGACTATATGCTATTTTGTAATTCAAAAAATAGCTTTGATTAAATTATCAGCTTTAGAACATGTTATTCTAGAATTTTTCTAACATTAACTATGTTCAACATTGTATATAACAAAAATTAATTATTTAAAACTAAAAATACTAATACGTTTTTTTTATTAATTGCTTTCGAAACAATCACTTTTAACCACTTTCAACTTCACTGGCAAAGATTTTGTAACTTTTTGGACGAAAAATGGAAGCCTCATGTACTACACATAATTATACAAGACTAGTAGTAGAATAGACGTACAGGGATATTTGTAATCGCTGATTTTATTCCAATCGTTATTTTTGTCCTATGAAATTCTAAAAGGTTTAAAAAGTACTATAGAGGTAGTTTTGTATTTCGTTACAAAGAGTATATTTCCTGTAAATAAAAACTCACAAGAAATGAAAATTGGAGATTGAATGAATAATTTTTTGTTTTCTTAGGATAATTAATGTTTCTTCCAATTATTTGAAGGTAATTTTATTCAATTTTATTAGTTTATAAACATATTTTATTATATTTAAAAAATTTTTTTATATAAATAATGTATTTTTTTATATTCTTGAAAGATGCCATTTTGAGTCCATATTCAATAATTAATTAAGATGTCAGATTCAGATTCGGGTATCCCGAAAACAATTTTATATGAAGTCTGGTAAAAATTTATGGAAAATTATCAAAGTTATTTTATCCAATTCCTATGTCAAGGAATTAATATGAACTATAGTTACAGACTTTAGACTATATTTAATGTTCACTACTTTGTTCTCTATTTTGTAATTTTTTGGTGCTTTTGTGAAACTAGATTAACTATCAAGTAAATATTCATTTCAACAAACTACTACACTACTACATTGAGCATAATTTCACTTTAAAATTTTTTTAATGCTTATAAAATCATATTTTCTGTAAAACAATCTATTGACGCTTTTTGTAAACCACAGTCATCGCTGGAAGCATTAAAATTTTAATTTAGAATTAAATATTCGAAATGAAATAATTTTGCTTAGAAAAACTGCTACACTTGTGTTTATATTTAGTTTCAGAGAATACTCTTCTAATGCACTCGTGTAAAATATAATTATTTTATAATTCACTTTTAAATTTTAAAATATTAAAAAAAAAATTCGCTTGCACGAAATCAAACTAATTAAGGATCGATTCAACAGTACGAGAATAATGTATTTTCACTAAACTCAACTTATCCCCTCCTTTCTCTCTCCTCACCCGAAGTTCTGTCTCCGCTCCAAAAGTCCCTCGCTGCGCGAAAGCTTCTTCGCTGGTTTTTCCGCTCGCTCGTGCACTTAACCCATTTTACTCTCTCTCTCGGAGAATGCCGGAAAATACGCGCGGCAGAGCTAACGACCCACGGATTCGCGGCCGATTACGGGACGAGCCGCGGAGGCGCCGAGACCAAGAGCTGAAACGAGAAGCGGAGGGCCGATCGTGCCGGAAATGGTTGCGCCGCTTCGTGTCTCCCCTACTGCCATTTCTTCTTTTTCTCCACGACGACGCTGGAGTGGATGGTTGTCTGCGGCGCTGCAATGGAGAAGTTTTTTCTTCAAGGAGCTCGGGCCTGGCGTTTCAGGGGATAGTGTATTTGAAAATTGGCCGCTTAAAATTTTGCGGGGAGAAAAGTTTTTGCATTTTTGGGTGCCAAACAATGGAAATGGATGAAGTTGGTGCGCGAATTGAACGATAATTCAGATTCTTGATTTTAGGTGATTTATTTCAAGTATTAGTGGTGTACATTTAGAAATAGTTTTAAAAAATACTGTTAAATTTTTTTTGTATAAAATTCTTATACAGTTGAATTTATAACTGATATTACCATTTATACTAAATAATGTGTTATAATATTAAGATTTACATTAAGTATTAAATATTACTATTGAAATGACATTAATTATTTAAGAAATAAAAATTTTAATATCAATCACTATAATTCTATGACCACAAGGTTATAAATTCAAATTTTTTGAAAATTCAGTTAGATAAACCTTCCGTAGCTAGTTTTTAGTGTAAAAAGCTTCAAAAGTGCAAATTAATGATTTCTTTAAAACAAAATTAAAAAGTTATTCAAGTCATAAGATTTATTGTAGAATTGTAGATTATTGTATTAGATTAGTAAGTATTTGTTGTAAATCATCAAACTAATATTATTCTAAGCAAAATTGAATAAATCAATAAAAAAAGTCTTTTTAATTTATTTATGAGGAACACAAATTAATTATAATTGTTATCTTATTTCTTCTTGTTAAAATTAAAAAGTGTAAAAATTTATTCTTGTTAACACAAAAAGTATCAATTCATCTGAAAGTGGCAGAGAAACAATTTGAAACAAATTAGTATATTACGCGTACTTGCAGATATTTTCGTAGCTATGATAAACAAACGTCAAATGTTAGAGGTAAACAAAATCAATGCGATTAAATGATTAAATTTAAATGAGTTAATTAGAAGCTGAATTATTTTGATAATGATTGATTGCCGATATAGCTAATATTTGAGATTCGTTACGTTAAAGAAACCTCAAATATTAGCGATAATCAACATCAATGTGATTAAATTAAACTAGCAATTTTTCGTCACGTAATCTTATAAAAACTGTTATTAATTGATTAAAATTTACATAAAATGAAGGCTGTATTTTTAAAAATTGTATAACTTTTATCAAATAAGTTTCTGTAAAAAAATGGATGTATTTCAAAATTTTCTCAAAAAATCAATTTTTTTAAATATTTATTTATGGTGTTTTTGGCCTTAAACAAATCAAACAAAGGAAATAAAAATGTTAACTTTTATCACCAAGACGAAAAAGCTGTCAAATGGTTGCCGAGTAATTTTGAAGATAATTATAAATCATTATTAATCATCATTCTTTGCAATTAAGAAAACATAAAATGAGAGGCCGAGTTATTTTTAATTAGTTAAAAATACTTAATTTCACGGACGTTTCTTCCTATTTCAAATCGAAAAAATGAAACTTCGGACTATTAAGTTTCACAGTACCAAACATTTTCTTTGAATCACAAATTTCAACTACAACCCAAAACACCTAGCGCCATCCCAGCCACTCCAACCCCCCAGCCACCCTAACAATCTCCATTCCCAAAAATCATTCGCACCTGCCCCCGTAAACCAAAGCCAAAAACAGCGCCCCGTAAATCACGTCAGCCCCCGAATAATAATTCCAACGCCTATCTCCCCGCGCATCTACACGATTCTCCACTATCCCAAATCCGCAAACTCGGCAATCAAAGCAGGAGCAGAAAGGCTAAAACAGATGCACGCTTTCCACGCATCCAGGGTGGCAATAAACGCGCGGCCGGCCGTAAAAGACGCCCGAGCGATTTGCGGTCTGTGGTTTTCCGACGCGCGGCCGGAACCGATACGGCAATCGACGGAAGTGGCTATCGCTCGATCTCTAGGGCCCTCCCTCTGCATTCCTCCCTGTCACTCTGGATCCCCCGCTTTTTCTGCCTTTCATCTCGAGCCCTCCTACCTTTTGGGCTTCTGTTTAAAAGCCCTCCTTTCCGTTTCCCTTTTTCAGTTTCTTGTTTCTCTTTCGACCCGCTGGGGAGTTTCCTTTTTTCTCTGGCTTCCCTTTTTTCACGGAGCTCCAGCCCCTATTTGTCAGGGTAGCCGCGTCTCTCTCGCGCCCTGAAACATTCTATCTTTCACATTTGGCAGTATATTTCTCTCGCTATCTCGATCCGCCGCTCGTCCCTCCTATTTCCGTCGCTGTCTGATACTATCTTTCTCGCGCTTTTCGCCGAGCCCTCACTTTCCATCTATATTTTTTACCAATTCTTCCGCCCGCTCTCTTTCTCTCTTTTTCGACGGAGCACCCGAACCGAGTTCCGATTTGTCGGACGAGCCCCCGCTACATTCCTGTATGTGTTTTTCGATTTTGCAAGTCGCCGATAGCTGTGTAGATTTTCATCGCTTTGCTTCTTTTTCGCGGGTGCTGGATTATTCGATTGCCGAGCGTATGAGCTTTGTGTCGTTGATTTCTTTAACACAGAGAATAGTTCGCTTTTTGGCAGCGATATTGGATCTGTTTGTTGAGACCGAAACTGAGGTGGGCTCGTGTACAGAAACTGGTGTGGGTAGCTTTTAGTAGTCAAAAGTCAACAAGTGTTTCTGAATTTATTCTGTAAATAACTTTGGCTTATAAATGTTTCTATCCTTTATCTTTACCTTTTTCAGTTTAAATAGCGATGATATTTTATATTGCACGGACCTATTTTGAGTAAGATAATAAATTAATCTATCTGAAACGTTCTTATCATAATTACTTTTTTTGAAGAATAATAATTTTACATTAGGGCTTGGAGAAAGGCAGAGATAATAAAAAAGTAGGAGCGGCTAATCCAGTTTAGAATGATGACAAATTTCTCGTCTCTCAACTTATTTCCAGCCTGCACAGTACCAATTCAACTTTATTATCAGCTGCAAAAAAGGGCGTAGTAAATCAGTCAATTAAATTTTACTACCCAAACCGCCTTTCGCAATACTTCACAATTTCTTTGAAACTTCCTTTTTTATTACCCTGATCATTTTTTTTCTCCAACCTTTCGCGAAAATAACCACTTCCCAGCGTGACTCCCACGGGAAATTGATTCAAGTCTCCAACATGTACATTTTGGATTGTTCCTACAGCTACTGGTTAAGAAAACGCGATTACAACAAGCTTTGTTGGGATAAGAGGATATTAAGTATAAATTATTTTATACTGTATTGACAACGACGGTGTATGAATAAAAATTGATTTTACTCGGTATCTTTTTGTGACACTGGAATTTTCTGTAATAATAATAGAATTCCTTATTCTGAAATACTAGACATTTTTTGTAAATTGTAATTTCAAGAGGAATTCTGTTGGAAGTCAGATAATGAAATGCGCTTTTATTAGCTTGTGAAATTTTTTTAAATATTTTTGCTTGATTTGGCGAGATTTATATAGTTATTTCTGCAAAAATGTTTGTATAAGAATGTTTTCCGTAAGAAAAATTTATATTGATATTACATTGTAATGGAGAAGAATTTCATACAATAAGAACAACTATTATAAATTAATTTACTTTAATTTCACGAAATATTTCATATTCTGTTTCAGCTTGCCAATATTCCTAAATAATATTTCTGAGGCAAATAATAAAGTAATTAAAATAAAGAATGCTTTGAGAAATTACTAAAATTTCATAATAATATCAACTTTAAATACATTTTCATAATCATTTATAAAAAATAATGAAAACTGTTAAAGAAGTAAGTTCAGTATTGGTCCAACTCTCAAGCTTTTCAAGTGACTCCAAGTTTTTACTAGTTTACAGCAAAAAAAAAGCATAACTTTCAATTTGTGGTCATGCTTAGATTCGTATTTAATGTCCAAATAAATTATCTGAGTATCAGATTCAAACTTTTTTTTTCTCATCCCAGGCGCATGTTTAAAAATTTTTTTAAACGCATGTTCAAACAACAACAAAAATTTTCTACAAATATTTCTTTAGTTTCTACGGGAAGTCACAGATTTTATTCTAACTAAAATTTAATACTTAAATTATTTCTAAAAATAAATTTGTTCTTCTTATCAATAAATTTTGTTAGATTATTTTTGCTACAAAATAATACATTGCGCATTAAGAGAAAAAAAAAGCACGCTATTTCTTGTCGAGAGTAAGATGTTCAACTCAAGTCGAAATTGAAGACACCCAAGACAGAGGCTCTTGATTCTGAAATACTTTTTCTTCTCGTATTACAAACCATATTTTTTCCAACTGGATCTTGACATTTACGATAATTGAAAATTTTCTATTAACAATAGTATTTGAAATAAATATGTATTGAATTTTACATAAAAAATATGAAAAAATATATTTTCTTAAATAAAATTAATTCAATGTATAACATTTTTGTACTGCATATAATAAAGAAAAAACTGGGTAATATATTTTAAAATAATTTTTCTATTTACATTTTTTATATAAAATATCTAATGAAAATACTTATAGGGAAATTTCCTAATACACCCTAGAAACTCTTTGCTAACTATTTGACATAGGGCTTCGGAATGCCGGATATCAGCTCTCTATTTGAATACCAAAGGTTATTGACTGCGCATGCATATTGATTATCCACACCTTGTAATTTTATAAATCGCTTACTGGTATTTCTATTGAATGTAACTCAATAAGCGCATTGTACGGAATCTTTTATTCAACGGTAAAAAAAGTTTTACAATGTCATAAAATTCGTAAAATTTAAATTTTAAATAATTTTTTATTATTCATTCGCCTACAAAATTTTCATGTTTTATAATTGAACGATCTAGCAATATTTTCCACTCTTGCTTCTATTATCATTGCCCACAATAATTAACACACACACATTCGATGCAGAAAATGATATTTTCCAAATTTCCACGTAAATATAAAGCGAAAAAATTATTCTATTAACCTTCCACTATTTTCTCATTCAAAATTAAGCTACATGTGGATAACGAGAAGAAGTACAACACGAGAATTATCACGCGATAATGACAGCCCTCCCCGTTTCTTTCCTCGACTCTCACTCACTTCCTCAAAAAGTCAAGTCGCTCTTCTCTCGGTAAAATTAATTAGAGGTGCTGTACGTTTGATATTTAAGAGCGTCGCGAGCTCGCTCTCGAAAATCGCGGAAAAAAAGAGATAAATTGAACGAGAAAGCCATAAAGAGGCGAGGAGGAGAAAAAGAAGGAAAGAAAGAGAGAAAAAGCCAGACAAAAGAAGAAGCGAGCTCTCCTAATCGATATAACAATAGCATTGACACATATTCCAGCGCCGAGCTGGCCCCGCGGGTAACTGGAGCACCAGCGTAATATTGACTATCAAAGATGCGCGCCGCACTTCGCTGGGACCCGACTTCGTTACTTCCAGATGTCTTCGCGCAACTGACTCCGTTTCTCTTTTCCTCGTTTTGTTCTCGTGTTTTCGCTCTTGCCAGGCTTTAATTTATTATCGGGGGCTGAGAATTGTCGGAAGGAGGTTTCAGGGGCTTTGCCTATTGTTTAATTGTGTGGAAGGGTTAATTTATTTCTTGGAATGTGGATGCTTTTTTTTAAGTGCAGTGAATTATTCTGGGTAGTTGATGTGCGTTGGTTATAAGTATAAAATTCGTTCGTTATATAAGGGGAAGAAAATCTTTAAAATTTAGAAATCCAAACTGAAAGTTAAGAAATAAAATGATAGGTCTGACTATTAGTTATTTTGACTACTGAAATTGTTGAGTGCTCAGGAACTGTATTTTTATTTTTGTAGTAAAACTAACAATGCAACAATTAAAAATATAACATATTTAAAATCTTCAAAAAGAGAATATCAACTTAATTGATTGAAGCGTGTTATTCTAATTCCTCAATTTTACATTTGTAAACAATGAAGATATTCTTAGATACTTTGACGTAGAAATCGTAGTCTTGCCGTATTCGGCATTATCTACTTACAAAAGCAAAATTCCTTATAACTCATTGCGTTTGTTCTAAAGTTACACTTTAAGAGTACAAATAATTTGTTTTTGAATTCTTTACAAACCACATGCAAATACTTAAAAAATTGCTGATGAAATAATTATTATAATAATAAAAATAAATAAAAATATTTTGTCAAAGGTATTTATTCAAATACAATTTCATACGATTCTCTGTCTGACATGAACATCAGCAGCTCGAAACTCACCGGCTCAGCCGTCGTCAAAACAAAAGCCAAAGAACCACCCGCTCAGAAAATAAGACAGCAAAATCCAGCTGCCTCACAAAAGCACTCTTTCATCCAGATAATCTACTAGTCCCCAGTCACCGGACACTCTCCCAAGCTCATGCATACTCCAAGACAGTCCCCCACTGACACCTGAAAATCCAGCGTGCCTTCCCTTTTGGTGAACAGGATTAGAGAAAGACCGAGAGAGAGAGCTGGAGAATTATGAGCCGCGAAATTTAGTTTTCGAGGCTGGCCGCTTGCATCCCGTACCTTCCGCTCGTTTGAGCTTTGTGCTCGCCCGTCTTGGCTCGCGCGGAATAATTAAGCTGAGAAATCACCGCTTCCGACGCCGAGGAAGCTGGATATGCAAATAAAGGGCTTTGATTGCCACGCGAGATTTCTTGGGAGAAAGAGAGTCGGAGAATTCGCGATGAATCGAGGTTGCCGAGTTCTTTTGTTGTAGGATGATTAGAGGTCTGAGAGAGGAATTTCGGGCGCTGATTAAGGCTGGAGAAATAGTTGACGTCCTTATTTTGCAAGTTTGTTAATGCTGCTTCGTCCACGTTGAAATTTATTGTGTATCAGATTTCCTTTTCTGATAGAATTTAAAAAATTTTATCTTAATTAAACTTATTACATTTAAATACTACTTTTTAAAGATACAATTTTATTTAGAGCTCTGTATTTTATGTTTTTAAAATCAATCCTTTCGCTTGAATAATCCATTAAGTAACGTGTAAAACTCTATTTGATTACAGTCGTTAATTGTCCACTGTAGAAACAAAAATAAAAAAATAAACAATTCCTTATACAAACGCAAACGTAAACGTCGCGGAAATTTCAAGCACGCAAGCTCCTCCAGCGTCCACTTAAGCACTAAGCCCTGGCAATCAAATAAAGCCTAGCGAGCGGCAAAAGCTTCACAGCGCACTTATCCCCTAAACAGGTTCGCGTATCCGTCCTAAAAGCCTATATTTCTCTCTCTCTCTCTCTCTCTCTCTCTCTCTCTCTCTCTCTCTCTCTCTCTCTCTCTCTCTCTCTCTCGTTCGCTCTCTGCATCAAACAAACTGGCGCCATCAAAGGCAAAAAACTTGGCGCATCCTGGGCCGGAAAGGCAGAGGAGAGAAAAAACAGCGCGGCAAAAGCGAGCGGTCGGAAAAAAGCGGAGAGAGGAAAACGGAAAATTAAAAGGCTGCGCGCAGCGAGAGAGGGAGAGAGAGAGAGAGAGAGAGTCCGAGTGAAAAAGCGCGGAAGGCGAGCAGTTAGCTCCTTGGGCCCCGGCGTGACGCGGTTAACGTAGCGGCATTAAGCTCGTCAGGCACTGCCGGCAGGTAAAGAGATTAACCCGGAAGAGAGGGACACTCTTGGTGCCCTCTCGGCGAGCTCGAGACTCTGTCTCTCTCGGCTGCGTTTCGGATTAAGTGGCAGCGTTACCCTGGCTTTTACGCCGGACGCTCGCGAGGATATATCCTTAGACGAGTGTGAGCCAGATTACGTCCGAGAGTCGCAAGCGAGTGCAAGCTCGGATTTTGGAAATTCTTCGTTTTGGCTGACGGATTTTTTTCTGGTTACCGGAGGGAAAAAGTCTAGAGGGATTGAGAGAGGATATCTCACCTGGCTTGCCAGGATTTTCTTTGTTTAACTTGAGACGGTTTGAAAGTGCACGCATTAGCTGAATTTAAGTGGCCTTAGGATAGAGTTCTGTAAAAGTTAAAATATAAGTTGTTTTTATTTATTGTAGATTTTGAAAAAAGTAATAAAGACGCGAAAAAAATCTAACATAAATGCAATCAATAAAGATCGAAAAAACGAAAAACAAAGACAAAAGAGTGCAAATATCTCACTAAAATAATACAATGACAAGCAATCTGTATTCTTCAGGTGGTGCTACAGGAACGTCGCTTATCGACGGCGGCGTCACGCACGATGGCAGCGATGAGCCTGGGCTTCATCGTCATGGTCACGCCCTGGACAATCCAGGAGGTGGTGGCCGCCTGCACAGGCAGCAAACCACCTGCCTTCCTAGATTTCATCGCCACCTGGCTTTCGCTCTCCAACAGCTTCTGGAATCCTTTTCTTTACTGGCTGCTCAACAATCACTTCCGACGCATATCCAGGGAGCTACTCTACACCAAGGTATTGTATAGTTTTGATTTACCAAAAAGATTATTATTTTTATTAAGGTATAGTTTTAGCTGGATAACAAAGTGTCCTCGAAATGTTGCACTGATATTCAATCTGATTAGTTTGCATTATCAATTAATTAATTTTCGTTTTATTACATTGACATAAAATTTCCTTCTATTATTATTTTTAAAAGATAATATAATTTCATTCAAAGAATCAGCCTTATTTTTTATTATTCACATATTTTATGAAACACATCAGCTTTGTTTGTTTTTGAAATATTTGTAAGTGATACTTAAAACAAGTAGGTTCTATTCGTAAATGCAGGGAACGGAATAATCGACAGTCTTTGCATACTATCACTACGTTTACCAGTATTTTTAACGAGAAAATTAGTCCCCTCGATGGATTACTCGGTAAACAGCGCCAAAAGGAAAACAATCACGAGTCTTGAAAAAAAGTAAATAGGACATTGCCGCGTGCTCACTTTTTACAAGCGCAAATACTGTTACGATTTACCAGTAACGAGATTTTTTCACGTCGCTACACCACCCCTCTCTAGCTCCCTCTGATATTTTTCCTTCTTTTTGTCGTTCCCTCGAGTTCGAACGGCCACTTTACCAATCGCTCCTTTTTTTGCGACATTATTTATTTATCGGACGAAGAAGAGCCGGCAATGCTCCAGTCTACCGTAGCAGATATTGAGTTTGGACTAGGAAAAGAGGGCAAAGCTGTTGCTCTTCTTTGTGAGTTAAGTTTTTTCTCTTTTTTTTTTGTAATGAAACTATTGTAAGCAATAGACTGCAAGTAAATATTCTAGCTATTCCTAAACGGTGAATGCCTTAATTGTAATCAAAGTATTATTCGAATTTATTTTTGTTGATAATTTATGATGTTTGATAGTGTGCCCAGTTTTGTAATTTCTTTAAAGAATAAAAAGTGTTTCTGTTTTAAAAAAATGCTACTTACTAACTGTTTAAGCAAAGAATTCATTCTAAGATTATAGTTTATTATCATTATCATAATTATTATATGTAAAAATTCCAAAATAGTTCAAGTTTATCATGCGTAATAATGCCGAAAATTTTACACTGATAATTATCCTTTTGTGAATCAAAGTGCGAGAAAAAATTTTTGTATTCCATATAAAAAAAAGAACGCATAAAAGAATTCCATAGTAAGCATTCAATAAAATCCCAACACTATATAAATAACTTTTCGAACTAAAATCAATAAGAATCACTTCAAAGCATCAGAAAATTAAAAAAGAAACAGAGAGCAAACTAAGCCGGAGAAAACGATACAGCGAACAAGTAGCGGTAGATCGGAACAACTTTAAGTAGCGCAGAAACGAAGTGTAAAAAAAAAGGAGAAGAAGCGACGACCAAAGCGAAAAATCGCGAGTCGAAGCGGCTCCTCTCCGAGCGAGGCTGGCTCTCGAGTGCAGCACTGGGATTAAAGTTTGAGATACTAGAGAGCCTCGAGTTTTTTCCTGCGATGGAGGACCTTGAGGTTAAGAGTCTGATTCGTGCGGGCTGAGAATATATATATATAAACTCTAGTAAATGTCTATAGGTATAGTAAAGTGTAAGCGTCTTAATGGAGAAGAAAAGACACTGTCACGGGTGGAATTGAAAAGCCGCTGGAAACAGATAATCAGAAAGGATTTGTATATGCTAGTGAGGTTGATTGTGGGATGGAAAAGATCGTAATTGTAATTTTCATAATATGCCTTTCTGAATTAAGATTATTTACTATAGTTATTATGAAGACAGGCAAATTTTGGAGATTATTATTTTAACATCATCAGGAAATTCACGTATCGTTGAATAAATTGAAGCTATGACATTAATGAATGTATTATTTTTAAAAGTAACATTAGTAAGATGCGCATACTATATTTTTAAAACTAAAATAACATTATTCAAATATACATTATAATATTTTAAAATTAACAATTTTATGTAAAAAAGTATAAAACAAAATAAACTTCATTATAATAAAAGGTGAAAAAGTTCTTTGTAAATTTAAAGTTATTAAGTTAATTTTATAATTCCCTAAAAAGTTAAGAAAAAATTAAAATCCTGCAGCAAGGCTGCCACCCACATTCAATATCAGTCAGCAATTATTAATTATCTAAAATTAAAAATCAGAACTTTTAAAGCGAAAACAATCATTCACCCACCCTCCTTAAACCAGCACTAACCCAGCTGGTAAAATCTCAATCGCGATGCAAAAAGCGCCTCCGCTCGCGCGCGGATTTTTCACCTTCGGCTTTACACCTCATGAATTCCCTGAAAAGAACGTCGTTAGGCCGTAAATCTTTGATTACGCGCGACGAGCCCCGTTGTTTACCGAGAAGAGGAGGAGAAAGAATTGCGGCAGATAGCGCGAGCGGAGGGAAAAACGTGGTTAGGAAAACAAGGAGGAAAGGAAAGAGATGAATACCCGCTGGCTATTGTTTAATTTAAGGGGCTGTAAATGTAAAGAGCAAAGTGGATTTTTACAAATTTATTTAGACACTGTTATTACTCTTAGTATTTTTATTTATTTAAGGGAATGTGAAAGGGTCGAGTAGATAACTTTACTGAATACTATCTGGAAACTCTAAAATTGTTTTAAAAATGAATTAGATCAGCTGGAAAAATTTTTTTCTAACGTTCCACTGACAAGGAGAGGACCAACTCTTTCAGGGACTTCTTTGGCTAAAATAAGAAGATCCGTGTCTCGGGGTTTTAATGAATAGGTCTTAAAATTCGAATTATGGATAAATTTAATAATATCTTTAAAAAAATAGCTTGTACGCAAAATTTTCATAACTTTGTTTGCATAAGTCATATCTTAAGTTCCAACAAAGAAAGTAAAACTAGAAAAACTAAGCTTCAAAATGCTTTTTTCAGAATTAATAAATATTAATTTGGTCCAAAGTTAAGGTTATTTGAAATAGAGCAACAAAAACTTATCTAAATTCGACCCTGCTAATATTTACAATTAAAAATTATAATTCTGTTGCTCTAATTCAAATAACCATAACTTTGGACCAAATTAATATTTATTAATTCTGAAAAAAGCATTTTGAAGCTTATTTTTTCTAATTTTACTTTCATTATTGGAACTTAAGATATGAGTTATGCAAACAAAGTTATTAAAATTTTGCGTACAAGCTATTTCTTTTAAGATATTATTAAATTTATCCATAATTCGAAATTTAAGTTCAATTCAATAAAACACTGAGACACGGGTCTTATATTTGCCAAAGAAGCCCCTGAAAAAGTTTTAGCAAAATCCATGACCCGCAACCCTGGTCCTCTCCTTGTGAGTTAAAAATATTATATACAGAAAAGTATTAGTATCAAAATCCAAAGTTATCGACATTAGCGACATTCGAATATGAATAATTTTTTTCTAAAAAACGGACTGTGTTAGCTTTTTATAAAACATAAAATCTTTAGAAAAAAATTTTTCCTGACTGTTATAATTTAGAATTATGACATAATTTTTAAATCCCCAATTCTGTACATATTTCTACATCGCTTATTTACCTGACATTAAAGAAAGCATCATAGAAACAATCGAACTCTATTACTAAACTTTATTTACACCCACAATCTAACTAAATTATTCTTTAAGTACGAAAAAAATCAACTTTAATAATTCCACCCTCGATTTCCCAGCAACCATTCACGCTATCTATAAGCACGCACTATCACGAGTACACGGCGCGAACAGTTAGAGGAAGTGATAAAGATAGGTGGGTGGAGGGACTGGCGCGAAAAGCAGCATTAGTATAGTACTATCGGACGATCGCCGAGATTACTTCGGTCATTAGCGCGTAGGTGATCGTCGTTTCGCTTTATTTACGCGATATCCGACAATTAAATTGAAAAACGAAGCCGCCCGCTCGGGCTGATAATTAATTCGACGCGGCCAATTTAACGGCGACCTGGCCCCGAGTAATGAACGCGATGATTATTTTTAGTTAACGAACGCGAGGCTTCCGGACTGGGTGAAAAGGGCGTGTTTGCAGGGCTTTTATGGTTACTGGAAAATGTGGTAATTTATGGAGCGTGTTTTGGTGGTGTCACAATTTTAATTTTGAAAGAATGTAAATGGTTGGCTGTGATTGGATGAATGGATTGAATAATATAATTTAATTAAATAAAAGAAATAATAAAATAAATTAAAATCCTGCCAGAGGGTTACAATATACTACTCAATAGCATATTTAACTATCGTGCAGTGGATTTCAACGTATAAAGTTACATATTTGATTCTCGATTTTCCGATACAACAGCGCTGTTATGTTAAATATTTTAAACGAAATATCTATCAGTTACAATATAAATAAAATTTTAGTTGTAATATTAGCCTCGTAAGAATTAGATTTTAAATTGTTAGAAATTTAATAAAAACTTGTAGAAAATGTTAAGATTTTCATTTAGAATAGTTTTAGATTATTTTATTAAAAAACTATCTTATTCGAACTTTCTTGAAGAAAAACTATTAAGTTCTTAAAAATATACTTTTCGCAGTAGTGATTGAAACATAATCTTTTTCTCATCAACCATCAATGAAAAGAAAATGTATAATTTTTCAACATTCATAATAAACTTTACAACTACAATAATAACGTTATTTAAGGTAAATACAATAGTTTATAAAATAGTATTTTAAAACTAGATATTTTTCATGATACTCTTCCAGTATGCTATTAATCTTATATTTATGTAAAGAATATTGAATTTACTGCACTTGAGAATTAGCTGTTGCATAATAACCGATTTGCATAATAGAGCGGCGTCTGCTGAATTATTAATGGATCCGCGAGCGGTGCATGAATTAATCTTGAGAAGGGCTAGAGTCACAGGTGTGAAAGCTGGGTTTCGATCAAACTCAAGGAGCTGTTTTGTCTTGATAAATGATGATACGCTCGCTACTTACGGCTTGTCTTAAGCGATGATTACCGTTTATACGACAACTAGTTTAATGTTTAATTGAGTATTACATTAATGCTGATACATAAATTCGGGTATGAACAACTTAATAATTTTTTTGTAAAAGCAAATACATCAGTAATTGCAAATTTATATTTCTTAACGTTTAAAATACCTATTATTCTTATTTATAAATAAAAATTATAAAAGATTTTATTTTACTTTTAAAAAATTTACGTTTCGACATATAAATTATAAATTAACATTTTAATATTATAGTTTCTTGAACTAATATTTTTAATATTCACTTTTTCAAAATTTACTAATAGAAATCTGCATTGTTCTAGCTTTTATGCAGGCCTAAGCCAATGGGACCGAAACAACACTGCTGCGCCACAAGCACTGCTGGCCTGGACGTTTGCAGCATTGGTGGATTAGATTTATCAGGTACGAATAATAAAAATGATAATTTGTTTGGAAAAATATTTCATACAAAAATTTTTTTATAGATTCACTTCAATAAATAATCAAAAATTAAATCTATTATAAAAAACAACTAATTTTCGAAAAATTAGAATATTTTAAAAGTATCTAACATTATATAAGTTTCAGCTTTCTAAGATGCTTCACTTTCATCACCTTGATTTAAAAACTAACATATAACTTTAGAATTATTAATATAAACCTTCAAAAGTCTCATTTTCATTAATTCCTTAAAACCTCCATACATTTTTCAAATACTAGACCTCATCGCACCAATCCCCACTCAATACCAGCACTTCCTAAAGTCATCAGTTTCTCCCATAATTTCGCTCACCCTCGCTGCAATATTCCCACGCTCTCTCCTAGTTCCCTTTCTGCATCCCCCCTGCAATTATCGGCATTCATTAAGAATCCGCCAATAAAATGGCGCGGTTAACGATCGGTCGCTCCTAGGTCGCGCATCTTTCGGACCCTCCCTTGCGCGCGCGCGCGCACAATGCGCAAATAACGATTCACTAGCAAGCCTGCTCTGTGCAGCCGATCGATCGGTAATAACTAATGCGATTAAATAGCACGCGGGAAAAGCCAGCGAGAGACAAATGTTTGTTCTCTGCTCTTCGATTGGCCTACTCGCGACGAGAATGCGTTTATGGAGCCGCGAGGCCTGCGGCAGTCCGGAAATCAATGAGTTACCGATTTCTCCTTTGTCGGTTTTCTTTTTTACTAACGTTGGTTCCTTGCTTTTTACTTTCTTAATTTTGAAGCGCGAAAGTGAAGCTCGTAATTTTATCGTGGTTATGGTTGCTTTATTTATAAGAGATGAAATAGGTTTTAATCAAAATAATAGTTTTATCTATACCAGAAATGAATGATACACAAAATAAGACTTATATTACGTACTTTATAGGTACTTTTAAAACTATAATGGCTTATCAAAATTTTAAGTCTAAAGTATTTTTAAAGAGGCAGAACTTTCCATTTATCAATTTATCATAAGAAACTTAAGTAAATGCAATCTGAAGTCACTTTAATGAGTGGGAAAAGAAAAGTTCTTAATTTTTTGAAAGTCTTACCATGCTTGGGTAGAATCTACTGATGAATTTAAAACTGCCAGGAGCGTTTGTCTGATTTCTTTGTGACACAGCCCTTCCTTATAGTATTCCTGAAACTCGATATTATCAGCAATTATTAATTTAACAAATACTAAAAAAAAAAGATTAGGTTTATTTTAAGGTGCCAAAATGATCGTTTTGAATTTAATTAACCATTTAGAATAAAAAAAAGTTGTATATTGAAATGCAATTATTTATACCGCAAATTACTAAAATAAAATAAAACTATTGATTAATTTTAGGTTTGGAGCGCTATTCGATGGAGCGATGCTCGCTAGCGCACTGCTCAAGCCTGTCATTGGCGACAACGCCACCTCTGCCGTGGGAGATGACGCCAGGTGGCGTGCTGATCACGTGAGGAAGGGACGCCGCCACGCAGACGGACGAGTTCGCTGACTCACCCCCCGAGGATGAGGTCAGTTAGTACAGCGTGGCGGCGGCAACGCCTGCATCATCATCGCCAATCTTAGGGCGGCTTCGAGCGACCTCGGCAACGCCACAGCAGCGCCGAAACAGCAACGAGGATCTCATCATGTCGGCCATTGTCGGCCCAGCCGTGCGCAGCAGCAGACGACGCGCCGGCCGAGCACGCGGCAGCAGACGACGCAACCGGAGGGGCCAGAGTGGCGCTGGGATCGCCACCTCCTTCAGAGCGGTCTTGCTGTCGAGGGACCAGAGGGTGGTTCTCATGGTCTGGGGCTACGCCGACTGCCTCGCCTTTCTGTTAATCAGGAATAGTGCCTGCTATGCCTGCGTGTTCAGTAGAGGGCGCAACGGTAGCGCCATGGCGACGATGGAACGCTTCTCTTGAACTGCTTGTTTTTCTGTTTTTAAGAAATGTAACAACGCGCACCTTTTTTTCAACATTTTTACCCTTTCAGTCATATAGATAGATTCTTTTGTGGGCAAACTTGATTTTTTTTAAATAATGAAAATTATAATATTTTTTTAAGATAATCAAATTACATATGTTACAATAGGCGCCACGTTACAACTAAGAATAAATAGTGACTTAATGAACTTAAGTTGAAAATTACAATCTTTATAAACAAAATTCATTAACTGCTATTTAAGCCCAAAATTTTCAAAATCAAAATTTCAAAAAATTATAAAAAAAAAAATACAACATTTGTAGTTTTATTTAGATTTTAGGTGCAAACGATTGAATATAAAAATTTAGCTAAACAGAATTTTATTTCTATGTTTGTGTTACACAGTAAAAATGATTTCATTTCTCTATATAACCAAATCTTAAATAACATTAATCGCAAACGCTAAATGAATAGATGAACATACTATCATTGCAATCCAGATAAGCGCCTTATTGAAAAGGAATTATAAATGCGAAAAGCAAACAAATTCAGTTGCAAAATTGATTGGCCATATTTAATAAGTATAATTGTTTCATGTTAATCCAGTGGTAAATATATATGTCGATGCCGAAATATATGTTACAACGCTAAATTACGATTTGTCGCTAAATTTGGGCGGATTTGACACAATAATCCGTATGGATTCATCGCCGATTCTATACATAATATAACATTCGAAACGTTATAAATAGATAATTTTATAAACAGGTTAAAAATAGCCTGAGCGAAGCGAAATATATATAAAAAAATAAAGAAAAAATGTAGTTTGTTTTTTAATTTAAATATAAATGATAAATAGATTTTATTTTAATAATTTTCGTATATTGTAATAATAATTTGAAAAATACATATTTATACATAATTTTTTCCGAAGTCGATTCCGGGTTATCCCGCCGAATGTGACGATAATAGACGAATTTGAACACCAATTCAGCTTTGATTTAGAGTTTATTTTGATTTGTGCTTATTTTTAATTCACATCAAAATTTTTGATAAGGATAAATACCGTCACATGTGCAAAAAGTGACGACTCAGGAGAAATGCAGAGCCGCACGATGTGTAGACGAAACGAAAACTCGGCGAG
>UELX01001965.1:0-36123 GCA_900480035.1 Eupelmus urozonus
GGATCCAAAGTGCGAGGGTTCGAATCCCCTCGCCGCGTAATTTTTTTAACTTGAGGAATTAAGTCTCATGTTTCAATGTAACTATAACTTTTAGTTCATTTTTAGTTAAAGTCACCGTAAACGTTTCTCTCGGTAGTGATAAACGTTAATAACTACTGAGCTAATGTAACGAAACCATTACATATAAAATTAAATAAGGCTGCACAAATACCCAAAAAAATAATCTATCTCCAAGTCTTTTTTTCATCTTATTTCGTTAACTTAACTTTAGTTATAAAACGTTAAACCCTATTGTAAATAAAAACTTCTTCAAAATCACAACATATTTTCCCACCCAACGCCCAACCTTCACGCCTCTCCCCACTGACTTAAATTTAAACCCCCATAACTTTTCGAAACTCAAAGCAAACAACGCGCTCAAGAGCGCACTTTCCCTGCAATATTCACAAGTAGTTTTACCGCGCAAAAAGCCCTCCGCACGCCTCGCCTATAAAGCAATTTTTCGTGCAAGCTCGCCGGGGCTCTTAACGAAATTTGCGGACCCTACCGGCCATTTCACTGAAGAGCCGCACAGCCACCCACACATGCTCGCACGCACATCCGCCGGCCGCTAAAAGGCAAGCTCCGCTACGTGAGGTTATACGTCCTGCGCCCGCACGTGCCCCCGCAGTTTGTTACGCTTGTAATTATCGGGCTATGGAGGCTGCGGCGCGCACGTGGCACAGCGCGCGCTCGCCCGTCTTGGGAGTGCTGGTATTTATGTTGGCTTGATCCGGCCTGATAAAGATCTTTCGGCTTCTGGATTGGACGTAATTTTTGGGCCGACGGAGGGGGGAGATTAATGTATGGGAATCAGCGCTAGTTTATGGATGAATTATTGAGTGTGGAGTCGTGAGTTTGCCAGTTTACGGCGCTGTAAACGCTGTCTGCGCGGCAAGAGTATTTATTGGATACTCTATTTACGGAGCGTGTAAAATAGATACGGCCGGGGGAGCGCGAGCCTTTTTTATATACTCTGCTGAAAGTTTCGGCGTTAAATCTTAACAAGTAAAGTGGCTCATTAAACTTCGAAGATTCGTTAATTTTCTTGGCCTGCGATGCGCCGGCTATCAAAATCGTCGTAAAGTTCTATATTAAAACAACTTTCTTACGCAAGAAGCTCATTAATTTTTGTATCATAATTAAATACCAGCCACTTTCTTACAAAAATTTTCGGTTATATATATCCCTTCCTGCGATGCGCCTCTAGTGCGAAAAATTCTCGGAAAATATGAGCCCATACGCCAATTCTCATTTTAATGAAGAAACTAATGGAGCTTTAAGGGGTCTCCTTAGTTCGACCGAGGACATAAAGTCGATTCACGCTAATTCGAATGAATTATTAATGACTTAATTTTCTCGGCCCGTCGAGTCGCATCGCCTTAAATAATCCCTATATCAGCGCAAGGAGCAACTCTCCTATCTAACCGGTGAATATCGTCTCCGTTCTTTAATTAGCTGGTGTAAAACACGGCGTGTCGTTGAAAGCTCGAATTTAATACGCGAGAAATGCGCTAAAAAGCTCTGCTGCAAGATCTGGCGCGTCGTTTGTTTTAGTGAGCGTGGGAGAATTATATTTTCCATCGTAGCGCCTGGAAAGTTTCTTCTTTCGGAGAGTGCAAGAATGACTGCAATTAATTTACCGAGTTTGAACAAGATGGTGATTATTTTAATTACTGACGTTAATTTATACCGCCTTGACGCGATTAATGCTTGGTTGAGCGACAGTGATAGGGGAGTTTTGATTCGTTAAATAGTTGTTTTTTGAAAGTTATAATTAAGATGGGTGATATCGTGAGACTTGCGACCTGTTAGACTAATTTTAAAATCCTTTATTTGATCGAGAAAATAATGCATGAAATTAATATAAGGGTAGAACGTACGGTGTACGTGAAAATAAAAGCATTCATAAAATGTCGTACTTTTTCATTTTTCATGCTTTTACAAATATTTTTTATACTATAAGCAAATAACGCCAAAAAGGTCAACTGAAAAACATCCATTTATGAAACATTTAGAAAAAAGTTATGTAAAATAATTCAAATAAATTTGCTTTTATTTCTCACTAATTACCACAAAAACAAACATAATTTAAAATACAAAGTCATCCTTGCGCGCATTTCTAAAAAACTTTTGCTGAAAATATCAAAATTAAATTACACCCTTCCACATTTCCTTGAAAACTTTTCGAAGTCACCACATCGACGCGGAATCAGCGGCAACTTTTTTCCATCTAATCCATTTCCCCTTTTTTCATGCACTCGCAGAAAAACATTCTGCTCGCAAAAAGACTTCCCTGTAACTTTATCCGCTACACGTGTCTGTTTTTCTTCAAAAGTCGAACGCGAATTCCCCTCACGGACATAACGCGCTCTAGTTTTTTTTGTTTGCGCCCGCCACCGAAAACGTGTGATGTTATACTGATTTTCCAGGCGTGACAGTTTTATGTGCCTCTCCGACCCTACTAAGTGCACAGGCACGTAACGGGAAGATTCTTATTCTATTAGGCTGGTAATTACGGTGGGTTCGATACACGAACACGTGAACGTAACTGCCAGCTTGTGAAGCCCGAGGCAAAGAGGGTTCGTATCATAATTTAAGCGTTTTATTGAGGAATAATGATCTCTTAAATACAACTTTTGGTGAGTAAAACTGAAAGCAAAATCGTTTCTGTAGTTTTCTCAGCGACTATATTGATACGTATACATTTTTCTCGCCGCAACGAAAAATATCAGTAATTAAAAAAAAACCATTAAACTAAAGCAACCATCCCAGTAGCTCCGCAACCGAGCCGAGAATTAAAAATCCACAGCCATAAAATACGCTGCATTAAAAGCTTACGTGCTTTTATATAACGAGAAGCTAAAGGCAACAGCATAGCGCGTAACTCGAACGTGCCCCATTCATTCCGGCGCGTATACATTTTTCTCCCTGTAAACGTTAGAGATCCCCGGCGCGTTCTAGCGCTTAATAAGCTTCTTTCAAAAATTCTTCGCGCTCCGCTTTTCCCCGGACAAAAGAAGAATGACTCGCGCGCGCACTTGGACCGTAAATAACGCGCCGTTACATTTCAGTCGTCGGGATGACAAAGGATCTGCAGCGTTAAGACTTTGGGGGCTGCTCTGAGCTTGAAAAAGGGGTGACTTTCAGTCTGAGGGCATGTACGTATTCTATTGAAGATCGTGTTAGGTAATCCGATGAGTGGGATGAAGGCTGTATTTTGGGATATGCTTGCGGCGTAGAATTCGAAATCGATGACGATGTGCAGGTTGAGGTAGTAAGACGGGTGAGTTAGTTGGAGGAAAATAAAAGGAGGTGAACAATGTAATTGTACGAATTCATGCGGGGAAAAAGTTTTTGGAAATTTACTAGATGGTAATGATGTAACAGGCAAAAGCTCAAAAGTTTTACCAAACTTTCTGTGCGAATTTCATTGAATAGTTAGTAATTTTAATTCTTGCCAAAATTACCGTAAAATCTAGCAACAACGTTCAAAAGTAGAATTTCAAAACGACCCAATTTATCAACTCCAAAATTCAACCACAATTTTACTTTCAGCCAGGAAAACACCTCGAAAATAAAAATCCGAGCACCCGAAAAACAGTTAAATCCTCACGCTCGCTAAATAGCCCTCAAGCTCCTCAAGGGCGTCCATTATTCCAAGCCCCGAAACCATCCCTCGTCCATCCCTGCAACTCCCGACTTCAATGAACGCAGCAGCTCGAAACCCAGACTGACGTACGCATACATCCGCGTACTTAATCGCGTGGGCAAGTAACAGCACAAAAGTAACTATCCTCTTGCGCGCGGTCGATTGATGAAAGGCTCCGCTCTACAGATATACATTCGGAAGCAGCTCGTCCTACATGTATACGCAGGGAAAAGCTCACAAAGGAGTGCATGCCAGAATGACGCGCGCAGCGTTCGAATTTCAAGGTACACTCGACGTGCGCACATTTTGAAGGCTGAAATTTTAATGTCTCGCTTCGGGAGAGCAACAGCTGGCCCGGGGATTGTTCGTGGGCGTTGTTTATTCTTCCGATTGTTTCGCGGGATTGCGGATGGGATTGTGTGGGGCGTCTTGTTAGAGGAATGAGAGGGACGGAAGGTCTTAGCGTTTGGCAGGCTTTGTACTTGAGTGAAGATTCAAGGTTCCGGGTTTTATAAATGTTTGATGGTGGTGTTTTGTGATTGTAAACATACATGTGCGTTTGTTTTAAATTACATATATATTACTGTAGTTGTTTATACATTAGAATGCTATTATGATAGTTATTTACTCCATGAGTAGTTGTTGTAATTTAAAAGATTTTTCTGTATACTATTCAAATTTTCAATAAATCACTATATGTAAATTTATTAAATTAGAATACTTATTTATTAAATATGCTTTGTTTGTTTCAGGTATATTATTGACTTCGTTAACATAGTTTCATCTACCTCTTTCATTCAGCATTAATTTTCATCAGGTAAAATTTAAATTTTTTTCTTTGACGCTTTGTCGATATCGGTATTGATTTTCTTTCTGAATTAAACTCGTTATACCGTTATGTACGTTATCAAAATCTAAGTTTACATTTTCAATATACTCTCTTTGTCAGTATTTCAAAGTATTAACTTGGCTAAAATAGAAAAAAAAAACAAAATAATGTTAACTCTATACAGGATAATTTGAACAAATATGTCAGTAGCTAAACATTTTTAATTCACTTGAAATTATAGTAATTAATGATTATTAATATTGTGTCATAATTAAAAATTAACAACTTATATAATGAACGCTGTAGCATATTCATCCGGTTTCGTCTGTATATAGCTTTACTACAAATATCATAAATGCAATACTAACACATCCGTTTGAAAATTTCTATACATATTGAATTAAATTTCAGAACGTAAAATTTTTTATACCAAGTCAAATTAATTTTTAAAGTAACATGATTGATATCAGTTTTGATTACCTCTTCGTACAAAGGCCGCTCTGACCTATTGCGTGATCGATTCATATTGCACTGTGCCTGCACAATTCCGTTGATCGGCGGGTAACAATTTGAGAGAGTTTGATCAATCGCAAACCAAATTTTCAAAAACAAATATTTTTCTACTAAAATTCATGCACACTAGAAACTGGTTTTTTTTTCAAACATAAACACTAACAATAAAGTTTACCTAACAAAAAAATCAAGAAACACTTCTCTTAAAAATTCTCAAAAACTGCTGCACCCATCTTACCATTCTCTTCTTATCAAACGAACGTAATATACTTTCTCCCCTCAAAATGCCTTTCGCCCTTTTCGCCCTCTTCGCTCACAAATAAAATCCTGCAGCCAAAAACAATCAGGCGTTGAAAAGAGGTATCCGCAGAGTATGCATATAAAGCAGGGCCATCTTGCATACAGCCCGGGCCGAGCTTTCGATGTATATATCGAAAGAAAGCTCGCGCTGTCGGGTGCAACGCACGCGAGGAGAGACGCCAGCCAGTCTGCTGCTCTGCAGGTCGTCGTTCTACTTAAGTGCCGGCTGATCTCGCGTGCAGCTTTTCTTCCCGGAGATGTCTTCTGTCTCCCTCTTTCTTCTTCGCGGCGCGCTTCCTCTTGCATGTTGCAATAGGAGAGAGAAAGAGAGATGGCTCTGGTTCCGTACGGAGCTGAGCTTTTGTGCTACTTTTGCCAAAGAGATATGTATTAATCTGTGTTTAAGGAAGGGTGGGGATGCGTGGAGTGGGTGATTTTCGCGGTCAGTTGGGTTATTTGTTTTAAGAGGCAATGGTTTTATACGATATGCAGAATGAGGGCTCGTAAAATATTTCAATTTTGATTTCGTATAATAAATTTTTATAAGATTTTATAAAACTATCTTCTTGTGCTTTGATCAAACGTGACATTTTTACGAACGTAAGGATTGGTGCGGAACGAAAGTGTTTATAAAAATTTAACACTTTCTGCGTATCCAGCAACTCTCGACACTTCGTGCACCTAAAATTTTCGCGATAAAAGTATGATTGATGTAGTAAATTTTTCAATATAATTTTACTGTATACACAACAAAATTCCCAACATAAAAAACTGCATTCTTAAAATTTGACCGTCGTAAAGACATTGAGAACCCAATTCCGCAGAATATCACCAAGATTATCACATAATCTTTTTCTACTTCCGGATAATCAGTGACAACGAAAATTTCATAATTTAAATCACAGCAACATCAACTCAAGCCCGCAACACCAACCGAATTAAAAATTCCAAACTGCACCACAAGCCCTTCCAAACAATTAAACTCCCCGCGCCCCATAACATCCATTCTCCCTTCCGTCCCATTAACCCTCACTGCCCACGCATTCCAGTCCACTCTACGGCACAGCCAACATCACCATTCACCCAGAAATTTCCATTCTTGCTCGCTCGTTAACGCAGCTGCAAATGGCTCTCAGAACGCATCATCCACACTGCATATAGCCAAGGAATTCGTGATACACCGATGACTGAGCTTTTCGCTGCTAGAGGGCGCTGATTTATGAGTTAATTATGTGGCGCGCTGCCGAGATTCGCACCAGATTGCACGCGCGTGCTTTCTGGTAAATAAGTGATATTCCGGGAGATTATTAATAAGCTCGCACGGATTCACGCGCCTGGAATTATTACAGCTATAGTCATCCCTTATGAATGACTAGGCCAGAGCTTTTTTGCGTTCTTTTTGCTTATTCGGCAGGGAAGGAGAGTAGAGATTTATCATTTCTGACTGCGCGTATACTTTTGATTTTCAACAGGCTGCACGTCGCTGCCCTCACGCCGTGGGCCTCCAGGTGGCGTGATTTACGAGCCGACTCGGATTCCCGTTGTTTTTACACCGCCACGGGCTCTGTAATGGAAACATACGGCGCAGCGATAGGAGGCAAAAAATGTGCTTTTTTGTAGGCCGGCTCGAGGGCCGAAATTTTTTACGCCTATTGAAATTCCGAATTTGAACTGAATAAAATAACGCCACTCTAGGACTCCCTTATCGAGATTCCATCTAACGGGGCCGTAAAAATATTACGCGCTCTACATGTAAATGCGGTCGATATCCCGACATCTGGTTGGCAGTCGTAATCTCATGAAATAATTACTCCGGCAAAACAAACACGCAGTGCACTCCCTCCCCGAGGGGCGAAACGCCATTATGTATTAATATTAATGGAAGTCATCCGATACAGAGGAAGAATCGAGCTCTCCCGGCGCAGCAGCAAGAGGAATATAGTGTACATATTTGCCGAGCGTCGAGCGTCCACGTATGTGCGTACAAGATAAACACTTCAGAGCCTCGTTAAAGCCAATATCCGGGAAAGTCGTTCCGCCATCAGAACAAGCTCTATAACGCAAGACCATATCTATTCGGTTCAACGAAGCCAGACGTTAACTCTCTCCTAATAAAAATATCAGCAGCGCAAACACATCCGCGAGCAAACACGTGCTCGCTCGCGCCAAAAGCTTCGCACTCGACTTTTGCGTACACACATACATATAAGTGCGCAGTCCATCCGCAGAACGCGAAATTTACTATTATTACCGCGCGGAGAAGCGGCCCCGTGGACGCGGGAGCGCATAACGCCGAGTGCTCGAATCCAAGTAGGTCAAACGAAGCATTACAGCCACCCCCGTGGGGAGAGAGGCTAGCGGTTCACGGACACGCTCGGTACGTTACTCCAGTTTTCGGTCCAGGCGCGGACCGATGCGGAACGTGAGACGCATCGCCGCGCGCCAGAGGAGCTGCTTTATCTTGGATGGGCTGTTTTTTTTTTGGAGAGAGGGAGAAAGAGAGTTTTTATCGCGCGAGCTCGATCGCGATGCTACTTGGCGCGAGTTTGTTTATTGCGTCGAGGTTTCTTGGGGGGTGTGAGGAGGACTGGGAAAGCTGCAGGGGATGAGATAGGAAATTGGGGACGTGAAGCTGAGGGGTGGAGGATTTGGGTTGCTGTGGGTGGATTTTTTAATGGATTTTGAAGATGAAATTTCAGGGCGCTGGTGGATTTAATGCCTTTTTGTAGTTTTTGTTTAAACTATGATGGAAGTTTGAGCAAATACGTAAAAAGACACTAAATAATGTTTAGTACTGAATTTTGTAGGTCAAGCTCGTTCAATTTCCAAAAAGGAAAAATTACAAAAAGTTTTCTCGAAAATATTTTTCCGACTACTGCTTTGCCAGTGCACGCAAAATTCCAGTCTGATATAATCAATTCACTGAATTATTTGGAATTGTCGAAGATCTGAAATTTATGTTCCAATAACTCGAATTTCAAACGTCATATTATGTTGAATTGAGCATCCTTTCGCGTAAAAACATTATATCCTCCGATGCTGCAGAATAACGCTTATAGATTTCCAACTGAGCTTCCTCAACGCGCTTCTTTTACACAGCCCAATTATTCAGGGTTTTTAGTAGAGCTCGTCCCGCTCCTCCTACCAGCTTGGCTACTTACTTATGTCTCCTTCATAAATCTCCCCTATCTTTTATCTAGCAATATATCTTTGTCTTTCTTCGGAGTATCAATGTCCGCGCTTTTCTCTCGCTCTACTCCTTCTTTCAATCCTTTACTTCCGACGATTCATCTTATTTTTTCTTCTCCAACTTGCTCCGTACCCTTTTTCTTGTAAAATTTCTTATTTCTCGTTTTATTAGTCGCTCTTTCAATCTTCCTTCAGGCTCGTCTTTTACAATATTTTCCGCCCTAGGACGTACACGTCCCCTCTTATCGCTAAAGTTAAACTGGTATTCTTTGCTTTATTTAGTCTTGGCCTTTTTCTTGCTCTGTTTTAGTGCTTTTACTCTGGCAATATTACAGCGGAATTTTGCCTTTCAGCTATACACTCTAACTTTTTCTATTCCGCAACGTTATTTTATCCCGTTATATTTTATACTTTCGTTCTATTTTATTATTAAGTTTTCGAGATATTCTTTTCTTTCCGAGTTGGCACTTGAAACTTTAATTTTTTTTTCTTTAATTGTTTTTGCGTTGATTATTCAGCCTTAGAGTCATTAACTCATTTGAAAATAACAATATAACTTTTTCTTTGTTTTATGTTTTCTCTAAATTAAAGTTTTCTCTTTCGCACTTTACCCAGTTCATTTACTAAGTGAGTTTCTCCTTTTATTGTATAATGTTTCAATTTAAAGATAAAGCCTGTGGTTAATAAATTAAAAGTAAAAAAAATGAAAAAGTATTTTAAAATAATTATTTATTATTTGTAATTCTAAGGGTTAATTACTTTAATACTTTCTTCTTTATTATTTTCAATCAGAAATGATTTGCTCACAAAATTTACTCTTTCACATTTCTTCAGTACTAAAGCACTTGTTTGTTGTGAAAATAGACAGACTTGATTTTATCTCGGTACATCCTTTCAGAATGTTCAAAAAGCTTTCTGTTTATTTTCAAGAGTAATATCTACTTGTTTGAGTTTTCCGCAGAAAGTGCAATCAGAATAAATTTTTCTCAATACTTTTGCAAATTGCTAATCACAATATTAATAATTCATAATATCATTCAACAATAAAATTTTATTGTTGAATGATAAATAGCTTTCAAAATCGCTAAAAAATCAACCTTTACCTCCTTATATTCTCCTCCATCACCAAAAAAGCTGGATTATCACGGTGTGTAGAACAGATGTGCGCCTTCATTGCCTTCTTCACGATCCTCCAGTCTATCTCCCCCTCTCTCTCTCTCTCTCGCTCTTCTTTCTCGTGCGAAGTCGATAAAGGGCAACGTGGGGGGCAGTTAAGCGGAGCGTTGAGTGAGCCCGAATCCCCTATTTTTCTGTTTGCCCTCATCCTCGGCAGCGAGGCTAGCGCGCGATATTGCGAAAAAAGTCCGCGACGCCGCGGAGATTCCTTCCAGACTGAGTATTTGAGGATCGCCGATATTAACTTTCGATAACTAATGGCCTCGGGCTTATTGAAGTCGGGGGCATTTTTCAAAGCTCGAGCTTGAGCTTTTTCGGCTGTGACCTGATTTTGAGCGCGAGAACTGCATGATTCGAAGTTGTTTTCTAAAGCTGTTGTCTGCATTTGAAAGGTTTCGTTCTCTTAGTTTAGAAACGGCTTTCTATTTTTATCGTTTGAAATAAGCATTGCTAATTTTTAATTAATCTGAGTAATGCAGACAAGTGAGTTTAATGTTTTGAAAGTTCGGGCTAGAAGCTTTAATGGGTTTCACTATGCGATTTAATGAATATTCAAAAACTTTTATGGAAATGCTTTATTAACAAATACATATGATAATATAATTTAAAGGGTTATGAAATTCTTGAAATATTTTGATTGTCATATTTCTCAAAATGTACGTTTGTTAAAAAATCTAATCACTTATAATTTTGTAATTAATTAAAATTTTATTCTAAATAATTTAAGATACTGGTTTTTCTTATTACTATAATTTATTATACTGTAAGTTTCAAGGATATTTGTAAAAGAAAATTTCTTCTACAGTAATGCATTGTAATTTCAGAAAGTATATACTTTCTCAAATAAGGGTAAAGTAAGATACTTCCTCGCATTGTTGCATCACAAACGGCGTAATCTTTACAGAATCAAATATCTTTGTGCACTCCTCGAATTTCGACCTGCCTTTGAACTTTCTTACCTTAATGCTCTCGACAAGTCTTTTGTTTTGCTATGTAATTTTAGTTATCTTGTCTTATCTCTTTAATTATTCTTTGTACTTTTGTGTTTCATTCTTGCTATTTTCCTTATTCTAACAATGTGATTAAAAGTGAATGTGGAAGACAGAAAAATATATAAAAACGCGTTGTTTTTTAGATACTAAGTACATAAAACTTACAGTAATTAGCATTATCAGTACCATATTTATCAATTGACGCCTTTGTATCTATCGTGTTCTACTTATACATTAATTAAATCTTTCAGTCATTTATCACCGTATATTTCCTGCATTCTTTTCAAAAATTCATTCCGCGCATACAATGTCACAACGAAAGCTACGCAAAAAAATTTACTAAAAATAAAAAACGAAAATCTACCGTAAAATATTCAAGTAGCTCCTAAACATTGTTTTCCCAACTTTAGATCACATTTCAAAGCGCTCAGAGACCCATCGCAACAATATAAACTTCTCCAATTGCAATTTTCCAACACTCAATCTAAAAAAAAAAAACGCGTTAAAGCCTCTCACGCCTCAGCAGGCAATTTTCCTCAAGTTTACCAACAAAGCGGCGTCGAGCTCAATTTGAAAAGTTTAAACCCGAGCGCACGAAAAAGGCAAATTTTTCGAGGCATAGCAAGGCGACGAAAAAAAGTGCATTCCCGCTAAGCGGCCGCGTCTCTTCTTTTCTAAAGTGGCACGCGAAAAGCGCATAGACGAGCGAGTGGATTCCGCCGGGCGGCAAAGTAGCTCCTGCCCGGAGTGCGGCGAACTTTCAACTACGCTGAGCCGGAAACTTGCCGTGCGAAATCGCAATAAGCGTTGTTTTAATTTGCGGACTTTCTTGGAGAACACTGGAGGATCGTTGGCGCCGCGCTAGCTTTGGCTTTTTTTATTTTGCCGTGGCTTTGTAATACTTTTTTAATTACAATGCTGAACTGGCCTGTGCTTTGGTTGTATTTTGAGCGATGCGGGTGAAATTTTAATTTCACGTTTTATTTTTAGAAGTATTGAGGTGGCTCGACGAACTGCGTTATCGCGATGAATGCAGTTATTATTTCAAATTTGCTTGTTTGAGTTTTCGTCGTTTGAATCAAGTTTAAATGCGTTCCGCAAACATTTCATTGTACAAGGTTCTGGCAGTGTGTTAAGGTAGCTCGAGTGATGCATATATAGTACAGTAAATAGCTTTCTGTACAATTTTCTTTTTCGATTTTTTTTCTGTAGGAAAGTTTTTATTCTTTAAATGTGAGGCAATTGTTTCACTTTTATATTTTCATTTGATTTTCATTTTCGTTTCTTTTACATTTCAAGTGAACTTTGTCTATGAAGTCAAATTCTGTTTCATTAAAATATTTATGATCTCATTCATCTGTAAGTATAAACATAAAAAATTGAATGTTTCTTTTCGATTTTTTTTCTACTTCTCTATCTTTCCATGTACACAAGTCTATCTGAAATTTAATAAATAATAAAATTAGATCTTATATATTGAAATTGTAAAGGTTCACAAATTGCTTTAAGTTAAAAGCTTCTATTTTTTAGTTCAAAATGCCTATACTTCTGTATATAGTATTAATTTGGTTTTCATCATATTCTAAAATTTTAACTAAATCATTTTATATTACAGTGATTAGTACATTGTGTAAATATCACACTTTTCTAAAACCTTTTAATTTAAAAAAAAAAAAATAACTTCGTATAACTTATGAAAATTCCGATGTATTTAATTAAACTGAGATTTCCGTAAACGGTACATCTATTGGTTTTAATTTTAGGATAACATTGAATCGAATGAAATTGTATCGATCAAGTATTTATAATATCAAACCACCTTGATCTATAAATAAAGCCATCAATTCTCTCCCGAGACTTTCCTTTGCCACAAAGCCGGCTCTTTGAAGAGAGCCAAATTAATTTTTCCAGCTCAATTACTTTCCTCGGCTAGAGAAAAAAAAAGCATATCACAGACGAAGATCCACGCGTGGCTTGTAAACGCGAAACAAAAGCCAAAGATAAAAATAATCGAGCGACAGGCGAGAACGCAGATATCAAAGAGCAAGCAAAAATTGAAAAGGATTAGCAGGCTGAAATATGAATAGAAATAAAATGGCGCCGAAGAATTTGACGAGCCCTTTGTTGTACGCGGCCAGTGTATATATGCCTGGAGACTAACGAGAGCCTTTTGTGTGGGAGCGCAATATTGGCTTGCCGATAATAAACGCGTCGCCCGCTCGCCAAGTGACGCTGGTATATGGCGGAAAACAAGAAAACGATCGCGCGCTGTAAACAGCTCGTATATGAGAAAGCCGATATGAGGCTTATTGGTTTGATAAAAAATGTTGACTTTTTTTAAGCTGTAAGGCGTTTGTGTTTGCTTTGTTTCGTGCAATTACTTTGAGGAGGGGTTTTGTGAAATATTGTGAAAATATAATTATGCTTACTGAAATTGAAGCCAAACGTTTGTTCTTTTTATAAGTTAATTTTAAACGATAACACATTATTGCTTGAAATATAAAAATGTGTCAAAGTTTTAAAACTGGTGACATAAAATAATGGTATTTTATCCATAAAGTTTTAATTTTTGCATCATATGGCTAAAAAATGCAATTAACATTTTAACAAGACGATATATTTTAATTGTTACCGTTTATTAATACCTATTAAGTATATTTAATATAATATTTTTAATAAATTGAAATTTTGAATTATCAAGATTATGAAAATTTAAAAATAATGCTCTTTATTTAATTCAGTCTCTTTACTGAAAGATTCCCATTTGTATCAATTCCATTCCAGAGTCAAATCAAGCAAATTGCTTTTAACAAAAGGATTTCATTCGCGGCAAGACGATTGCTTTCGAAGTGCAACGTTTACAACGACTCGTTTACTCAATCTCAATCAGCAGAAAATTAAAGTTCCATCCCTGCTAATGCAATTCCGCGAACAATACCATAAATCGCGTCAAAGTGTTTGCAATTTTTCACTTGACCACGGTCAAAGCTACTAAAACCTCTCGCCTCCGTCTTTCTTTAACTCTGCTTCCCCGGCGAAATTTTACCGCAGTATAAAACGGCGTTAAAAAAAAAAGAAAGTAAAAGCAAAACACGCGTCCAACCGGGCGTGCAAACTTTCTTATTGCAGCTGAATGTTTCATTTTCGAGGCGCGCGCGCAAACTGCATTATGCCACTGTAGCTCTCGGCTTTTTCGCGCCCGATGTGTTTTCCCCCTCTCGAACTTCCGCAGCGCTTTTAACTTCGATAACGCGATTACCGGCCTGAACTTCGACGCGCCCAAGTGCACCCGATAAAACGCGATCTTTACGAGCACTCGCTCCTCTTCTGTCCATGTGTGTGTGTGTGTTTGTGTGTGTGTGTGTGTGTACCGCACCGAGCAAAATCGGAAAAAGCGAAGGAGAAAGACAAGACGAGAGCGCTCTGGGGGGCCTAAAATAGGAGAGAGAGAAAAATATAGCTCCGGTCTGTACGTCGCACTTTATGAAGCGCGCTCTTGCACAAACAAACGAGACGTGAAATAAGGTCGAAAAGCTTTTCGCCGATGTTTTCGATGCCAAGTGAAAGAGGCCACGCGTAATCTTATTATTCCGGCGTTTAGTTATGGAAAGTTACTCGCCGCTGATTTCCGCCTCTTTTCTCTCGGCTCGCCGAGTGGCATTGGCTATTGGATTAGCTTTGAGCCGGTAGTTCCGAAAGACCACGCTGGACTTGCCTATTGATTAGCTCCGATGCATTAGCTTGGAGCTTTATAGACGCTTGAAAATATTCAACTTTATTCGAAGCGTTATATTCGCGCACTTGGGTAATGATATAAGCGTTATTATAACAGCTGCATATTTACGCAATAAGTTTTAAATTCGATTGAGACGTTCATTTCGGGGGAGAAGGTCGGGTGTAGCGCCGAGGCAAATTCCGTAATCAGCTTCAGGAAGCGTAAGCAAGAAGCGACGTGATAGCGGAACAGCCGCAATTATGGCGGTGGGAGAGGGGAGGGGGCTAAGAGGGGAAGTGAGGCCTAAATTACACGTTGATATAGTGCGCTCCTGCGACCGCCAAATCGCGATGTTGCGGCCGCGCCGACGAAATGGAATTATATTTAAGCTGCTGGAAGTGTATTATTGTTATTATTAAGCCGTCGCGAACTGAGGGTTTTAATGGAAAAAAGGAAAGAGTACATTGCGAGGTAATTAGCGAAATGTGCATAGAGTCGCTCGTTAAAACTTTTTGGTTGACCTTTTGGATGCGTGAAAAGTTTGCCTTGGGTTGCTGCTGATGTTGGCCTAATAATTTTGTAATTTTAATGTTTTGTTTGGGCTTTTAGAATGTTTTTTATTTCTGTAATGTAATAGTGCATGAAAAAAGAGCTTTTGACAGGCGTTTTTTGGCATTGGCAAACGAAGCTTGGTATTTATAATTTATAACAATACGATCTTCTCTTTTTAAACATAGGTTCTTTTGCTTTAAACTTAAATAAAAATATAAATTTTAGAGTATTTATGATAAGATAAATATTTATTTGTTTGAAAATTATAAACCACCAAAAGTAGTAACAATAAAATAAATAAATAATTTAAAAATTGAACAAGCGCATCTATTACTCTTTTTGTTTGTCTTACAAATAAACTCAAAATCACACAGTTAAAGTCAGAAAAAAGGGATTCTTTCTTTTATGATACCAAAAATAAAAAATTTTTTAAAGTCCGTTTCTTAAAATTATGACAATTTTCTCCGTAATAAATTTTTTTTAAATATTCAAAGTGAGAATTTATTCCATAATGTATACATATTCTGATAATAAATGTTAAATTGGAAAATTGATTTATAATGAAAAGTTACATTGTATTTTTAAATAAAGGTCACATTTAACTTGAGATTATTATTTGCATTTTTATCATGAAAATATAATATAGCTTTGAAATGAGTATATAAAGAGTATATAAAAGTGTGATGAATACTAATCAGAATAAGATTAAAATAACTTCAAAAAAGACATTGTAGATTTTTGTGCCGTTTTTTAATATCTCTAGAATTTTCCGAAGATGAACGAATTTCGTATTATCAAGTAAAATAACATGAAGAATAATATTTATGTAAATACATTAGTATTACTATAGATTTTACTATGTTAAATTAATTTGCATAAAATCACATTAAAAGGCACTTGATACGACAGTCCGAAACTAAATCAAAATATGTGAACTCTCACTGTGAATGTATTCTTAATATATGCAGCGTATTATAATATCCAATATTATTAGTACAAAAAGGAAAAATTGTCAGAGCAGAAAGAAATGTCTCTAGCGCATACTGTTATTTTCTCGAAATTAAAAGTGATAGAACCCACGTATCTTTTTGCTTAAAAACGGAATTTACTTTCAAAAATATATTTGTAGTTAAAATATAGAAGATACTTTAATTTTTATCTTACGCCCATAGCAGTATTTTCACTACTAATATAATTTGTTGTTAACATAAGTAATCGAAAATGCAAATGAATTAAAGAAAAAATAAGATAATACACGACTCTACATTTGCTGAAACATTTTAGTAACAAAATAAACTTTGAACTGTGCTATCCTCTTAAAGAGAATCGTCTCGAATCGGCAGCTTTGTGCACCGTATGCTTTTACAAGCGACACGTGTCTCGTAAGAGTTTTGTCACGTTTTCAGCATTTCTCTAAAAGACAAAAAATAAATGCGTTGTTTTGAAATATAAGGCCGACATTTATTATTTTTTAAACTGACCGTCATAAAATATAATTCTCTTTTTACAGCCGTAAGAAATAAATGGTTCGAGTTTTATAAGTACACTAAGTTGAATCTATACTTTTAGTTTCATATAATTTATTAGAAATTAAAAAATATATCTCTGCAATCCTCACAAAACAGAATATGCAATATCTTCATCAAATTATATTCTCTTTATTACCTGCATATCATTCCCCAAACTTAGCCCCTCCCCCTCCCAGCCACTCTTTCTCCCGCCAAAGCTATATTACGTCCCTCGACAAACCGGCAGTACATCCTCAGCTATCGTAAGTTCATTATTTCACGTCGCTGGTGCTCCTAAGTGTACAATACACTGCTGGGAAAATAATAATCCTCCGCGGTCTGACCAAACCGCGCTTGTACCACTGGGATCCAAAAGTACACTTCGCGCTGGAAAAGGCGCGATAAAGTTGGGGAAGAAGCGAGGGAAAAGAGCCGCGCATACAAACACGAGCTTTTCTCTCAGTCCCCCCTGAGGTTGAAAGAAAACACCGGAGAGGGCTTTCTTTTTTCGGCGCGATCGATGCAGCGGCACGCGCGTGCCGGAGAATCGGTTCCGATTGATTTTCGATGGTATGATAATGCACTGCCGGCTTAGTAAGAAGAGAGAGTAAAAGTCGTTTTGGAATGCGATATCGGAGAGGCCGTTATGTCGGCCCCCTCGCAAAGTGGAGGGGGGAAGGTGGTAGCGGAAGTGAAATAGGTGGGAGGTGCTTGCTGGGAACGTTTTAAGAATGCGTGGAATGAATTAATGAGTAAAAGGATCTTTAGAGATGTAGTTTTTTTGCATTGAAATTTTTCAATTTTTGGAATACTATGTCGGATAGCTGTGTCCTACTAGCGATTTGATTAATTTTTTTTTTAAATTCAATTGCGAACTAAAAAGAAGATAACTCGAATCTAGTTTTTTAACTTTAACTATAATTTAAGTATTTTTTTCGGATTGCTTATTTGAATACTTTGTTTTCACGGGAAAATATGAAAATTTCATGAACACAATCCCAGATTTGAAAGTACAGTAAAGTAGACGACAATTGTTTATATTTTTACATTTTCTGTCGATGAAATGTCTAGAATCATAAAAAGATACAAGACAAGTGATCTGAACGATTGGTTCTCCTTACAAGTAGAGCAAGTTCCTTAGTACCCGTGATGTTGCATGTTGTGATTTTGAACCTTTCGTTTTCCAAAAACACGAAACACGTGCAGCAAAACAAAAGAACATTGGCATTGTTATTTAGTTCGACTTCTCTCTAAAAGTTAAGGAATATATTCATGTCAAAATTTTACTTCTTAGCGAGATTTTACAAGTCTCTTAGTACTGGTGATGTTGCATGTTGTGATTTTGAATCTTTCGTTCTCCCAAAATACGAAGCATGTACGTACATCAAAACCAAAAAACATTGGCACTGTTTTTCAGTTTGACTTACTCTCTCAAAGTTTAGGAGTATATTCATGTCAAAATTTATTTCTTAGCGAGATTTACTCCTTATAATTTTGAGAGGGATTTACTTCTCAACTTTTAGAGAGAACGTTTTGAGGAACTATTTATCTTAACTTGAAAATATTTCTAATTTATGGAAAAATAGAAAAATAAATTGCATTAAGTATCATTTTTATTAAAGTCTGTTATATAGAAAGAGCGTCTTCAATTCATATTTCATTAAATACTTAAATGATCAAAATTGTTCCATAAACTTTCTCATAATCGGTACAAAGAAATTTAATGTCTCTACAGATCTGCACAATATAAAACTTTAACTCCTATTTATTATCATAGTGCCATTGTGTAAATTAAAGTGGATTTTACTCAAATTGACGAAAATGAACTCTAGTCGCAGTTCTACCTTAGCAGCTACAAATTTGTTTTGATAAGTTTCAATTTCATCGATTTGAGATTTGGAAACTTTAAAAATTTCAAGTTTAAAAGTTTCTACAAAGAAACTCTACTAAAGTTCAGCAGTTTACAAGAACTCCAGAAGCTTTGTATTTTATCGTTTCGATTCCTTCTTACGTAGTATCTAGGCACTCACGTTATTGAAAAATGAATGTTCAATCTAATAAGTGCTTACGTAAATAAAATCCACTAAATCCGATGTAATCATTTGAAATACAATATTTTTCTTATACAATCTACAACTAAGAAATAGATCATTTTCAAACCGGACTGCAATAAAAGCAGCTATAAATTAAACAAAACGAAAAACTCAAAAATGTCAAAAGAAAGCCATGTATTTCACAATATTTCCGACTCTCCCTCTCACCATTCGTTCTCAACTCTTCCAGCTCCGTTTACCAGCCCTTCATTCTCCCGACAATCACAAGCCAGTCACGAGATCGTCTGCGCCGCGTCGCGGCTTCCTCGGCTTTAATTAAAAGAGAAAAAAATGCTGTACACAGCGCTACGACGGTGCGTGCTTGCCTTTCGCGCCAGTTTTTGCTTTTAAAAGTCAGCAGCCGACCGCGTGCTGTGAATCAGCAGAAAGAAAGACAAAGGCTGAAAAATAGAAAGAAAATGTGGAATGGAAAAAGAGAAGATTGTGCTCCGGCAAAAAAAAAAAGATTTTGAAAAAGAAAGTTATAATATACGTACGTATTTTTTTTCTGAATCGAAATGTTTCCTTCGTTAACGAGGCATTGTTAATTGTTCTTTATTTGTTATCTATGCATTTGTAATAAATATAAAATTAATAAATATATAATTATACAGATAATTAAATACATGTCTGAATTTAGGACACTACAAACAATTGATTAAATCTTTAGATTTCGCGATGTGTTTATATTTTTGTAGCACGTTTCACCTTCAAGCGTAAAATGCGTAAAGTTGAAGGTTTTTTATTACAAAAATATAATAACCCATCAAAACCAGCAATTAAAGACAACCTTCTATAAATTTCGTAAAATACGCTTGAAAATATTAAAAAGCGCTACAAAACATAAACACACCAAAAATCAGTAATCAAAATCAACCTTCAAAACTAACCCTACTAAATTGCATCTCCAAAATTCCCTTCACAGCCTCAATAAATTACCATCCCGTCTCTATCGAGCTATCCAAACCTCATCCTCCTAGCGAACAATACCCTACAAATCACGAGTAACTCGAGAGCCGACAGCGCAGAGAAAGCCGGCTAAAAAGTGCGCAAAGAGAGCGAAGAGCAAAGAGTCGACCGCACCGCGCTCGCCTTTTTGTCACACTCGCAGCAAGAGACAGCCTTGGAGTACTCGACACCGATTGACCGACGGATATATCGAATAGAGAGCGAGCCGGGCGCTCCTCTATTAAACAGCGCGACGTTTGTAATTGGCCGTTTGAAGCCCTGGGTGCGATTGACTCGCGGCCAATTTCGTATTGCGCGCTTTTGGTTCATTTGCGCGGGGCGCTCTGTTTTTGACGGCGACTGTGCGCTTTTTTTTCTTTCTTTTCTGGTGGCGAATTAACGCCACTCTTTTTTTGCGCTCGGATAAATCGGGAATGCCTGGATTGTGGCTTTCGCTTTTGTAAATAGAAGCTTAATTTTTCCTCTCCGGTATTAGAGCGTCGCTTGGATTTTTTTTTTTTTTTTTTATAGTAGAGAGACGCATTTTTAGGATGCGGGTTGTTAGTTATGATTTGTTTTGACATCTGTTTTTTCAATTAATAATTGTAATTATCAAATGAAATAGTTATAATAGATATGTTCCAATCCATCTGATTAATTAAAATTTTAAAATGGTATTTCGAATATCATTATTATTATTATTATTATTATAAATAATAATGATATTATTAACCAGTTGAATGAAATTGTTTGTAACATTTTTTTTTCTAATTTCTAGATTAAGAACATGCTATAAATTTGATGCTCTAATTCTACTCATAATCATTTCATTAAAGAAAGGGTTATGGAAACTAAATAAAAATTTGAACCGCGCGTTTATGATCCATAAAAATATAATTTTTAAAAAATTTGATTTTATTTCTTTTTCTTCTTCTTTCTTCACTCCGAATTGCGTGGGTCATCAACTCTGTATCATAAATTTTTGAAGCACTGAATTTATAAACTAACAATTATAAATATCAAAAAACTGCGTGAAATCCATCTGATAATTTTCTGATCGATAGACACTTTAACTCAAACACCATTTTTCATAGTTCAAAAAGTAAACATGCGCGACAGTCGATCAAAACTTCTTAATAAGTAATCGCGTTAACTAATCAAAACCAAAAATATATCAAAATATCTAAAATAAAAAAATACTCGACTTCTGCATCCCCTCGTATATTTATAAATGCATCCTACAAGCCAACAAAGAAAATACTTAAGCCTTGTAAAAAATAAACGGAAAAAGCTAAAAGCTCGCAAGTTAAAAATACCCTTACATCCCTTTTTTATCCTTCCTAATCTGCGTTCTGTCTTCTCTGAAAAGAGAAGCATCAAGGATTCATGCAACTACGCGACTGTTTTTACGAATGCAGTCGGGGCTTCCTTTTTGTGTAACGTCCGCGTGGGCGCTGTCACTTGAAGAATATTGACACCCACGCGCGTAGGACGAGAAAGAGAGGACCAATTTTTGCGATCGTAATCACCGCGCGGAAGTTTTATTGCAGACGAGGCTTAATTGCACTCGCCCCCGTGGTTTTTCATTTACGGCATTACGAGAATGGGACGACTTATTCTCGATTATGTTTTCTCGCGAATTTAATTAAATCTTTCTTCAAGGGCGTGGAAAGTCGCGATTCTCTGGGCTTTCCGCTTTTTGTTGGAATTCTCGGCTACTGATTTCTTTTTTACGCACTTTTTTTATAGCTTCAGTGTAATGCCAGACGTGTAATTAAACATGTATCAACTGAAATTTAATAATTTTATGTGAAAGCTTAATTGTTTAGAGGGACACGGCGTTTATTTATCAAACTACGTTTAATTGCCTGCGACTGCAGTCCCTTTGACGCACTATCAGCGTGGGTACAGACAGTTTGAAAATGGCTTTAATTAGATATACGAAACAGAATAACTATTTAATTAAATGCTTGATTACTCGAAGGACGAAAATTTCACGGCAACGCGGGCGTTTGTTGGTTAAATTAAACTATATGTATAACGAGACGCTAAAGTCTTTCAAAAAGTGTTGTCCGCTTTTCATACGGAATATTTAAAACGTTTTCATTTCATATTTCCATCGCTCATTGGAACAGACTGAAACGCGCTCGTAAATGGCCGATTTTCAGATAAAATATTTTTCACGCGCACGCTTGCAATTAAAAGTTAAAACCGTAAATGCTCGTTCACGAATAAATATTTCAACCAAGCTGGATTCGACGCGAAAATGCGTCGATATTGATATTATATCATCCATCGAGTATTTTTTTTTAATTTTCGTTTGTTCGCCATTAAATGGTATAAATGTCTTTTATGTTGAAAATAAGAGAGGAAATTCTTTTTGATTTTCAGGAAATACATTGAAGAAAGACAGGAATTAATACGAAACTCTTATTTAATTGATTTATCGAAATAAAAGTTTTTTTTTAAGATTTTGCAGTATTTTCCAGATATGCAAAAACGATAATTTTTATTTTAGTATTTGTAAAGAAAAGAAATTCGAAAACAAAAATTAATTTGCGAATATTTGGTTTATAATTTCTCAAGCAAAATTAAGTTGATTTTCGAGATATTTTAATTTAATTATAATTTTTTATTCAATAACCAAACTAATTTAATTTAAAAAAAAAATTTTCAGAATTTGTATCAAACAAAACATTTTTATTTCATTCCATTATCTATCTTTTATAAAAGCTACATAAAAACTTAATAATAATACTTGAACGTTTTTATTTTTTGAAATATAAACCAAAGTTAAAATATTATCACAGTTATTTTTATATAAATACTTAATTCTATTTTAGTTGAAATATTAGTTCAAACAAAATACAATATTTTTTATATTCTGTTTCATTTCATATCAATTCACAAACAAATTTTGCTTACTTCTTCCGAAAGTTGCCATAATTTAATAAAACTTTGTTTTTGTCTACTTTAATTCGACAAAGTTTGAAAAAGAATTTTGGAATCACATTATGGCGGAAAGCTCTTATATTTAAAATTAACGTTTATTTAATTAATAATAGTCACTAAACTTTACCCCATTTAGACAAATTGTTCCAAACTATTGTAAAACTTTTTCTAAAACTTCAACCTTCACAATTTTTACTAAACTCTCTATAAATTTACCAAATCTTGCATAATCTATTTCAAAAAAACTCTGTCTTACTTTCCCAAACTTTCCACTAATTACAAGGAAATCCATCTCAAAAAGTACCCAGCTTTTGCTCCGACGCGCATTTAAAACTGCACCCTCTCCACTCTACCCCACGCTTCAGCTTGTCCAGTCAATATTTTTCACGAGTCCATCTCGCAACAAGCTCCTTTTCACACTTCCGCAACTCTCCCAGTCTCAACACAAATGAAAACCGCCTCCTTCGCCTTACATATTTAAACGAAAACTTTTTCTATCAATACCATTTACGCACGCCTCCGTGTAACGAGGACTATTAATCTCATCGGCGCAGCCGGAGAGAGGCGAGCGGCCTGACAAACGACAAGACTCCAAATTCAGGGCCGAAAACATATAATGCGGAAATCGACAGACGCGCCGGCTCCGAATTATTCGAGGGCTGGCCTCGTAAATAACCCAGCCGCTCGTCCGAGTATTACATACGGTTGGAAGTGCCGGGCGAGAAGTAGTCGAATTTATTCCGCTGGGGACGGAGGAATGGATTGTATGTAGATGGTTGTATATGTTTTTAGTTAGAGTGCTGCAGGGGTTGGCTGAGTGTAAACATAGTTTAGGGACGTTTGTCATAGGGAAACTTAGTGCAGGTAACGCGGGTGTGGTTTCTTTTTGTTAAATATAGGTATAAATTTTGTTTTTGTAAGGGTTTCTATTTTGTCTGGTTATTTGAGCATGAGGCCGTTAGACTTGAGTCATACTCTGCAGGGGTGCGTTCACAAATAAGATGCTTTTCCATTTGCCTCTCTTTTCAGTGTGACAAACTCAAAATGGATTTCGTAAGGCGAATAACGTTACGAAATGTAAAAGATACGTCTTGACAAATGAGATTGTCAAAGTTAAGAAAAATGAGTGTATCATAACGTTGTTATAAGCGCACCGTTTTTTCTGATGTCAGGCGTAATCGTATTTTCGATTTCGCGTAACAGCTGTTCTCAATACTTCATCAATTATTATTATCCAAGCCGGCCGAAATTCACTATATACTCGAAAACGAAATCATCCATTTTCACGTTCATTTCAAACCCAGAAAAGCGACTTCTACGTCGTCAACCTAATATCACACGCGTAATTGATTAAAAAGATCCAACTTTCACAGCTCCCCTCTATTATCAAGAACATCAACTTCCATCCCTCTCTGAAAGGCCTCTCAAGTTTCTCCAGGAAACCAGCCATACACAATACGTATCAAGCCTCTGGTTCTCAAACTTTCATCTCCACAAGGAGGGGAATAACTAAACTGTATGGGGGAAAGCGAAGAAAAAGTAGGTGACAGGTGCGAATATCGAGCCAGCGCGACAAATTCAGACGCGTGCCTGCTTTAATTTTGCCCGTGCGGGAAGCGAAGCGCGCTGAGGTTTATATGGCGGAGTGCAGCCCGAAGTATAGTTTATCGGAGAGGCATTAATAGACAACGAAGCCGCACGTGCTCGCGCTTAATTTCTGTGACGCGTTTATAGCGAAATTTCCGGCAACGCGGGATTTTGCGAGAGTGAGAGAGAGAGAGAGAGAGAGAGAGAGAGAGAGAGAGCGTAGTTGAATAGTTGAATGGAATTTTAAGTGCATTATTAGGGCTTCTGGATGAGAGCTGAGCTGATAGCTGTTTGATGACGAATCGTTGTAACTGGATCGTAACGCGTAATTGAAAATTGAAGGAAAAATTTTTTTCCAGCATTAAAGGTTAAACATTGAATGCGGTTACCTCCGTTGCACTAGCGATGTGCATAATAATCAAGCGATGCATATCAGATTTTAATTAAAAAATAATTAACCAGTTTTAAAAAATATTTTTTTCAATCTACATAAAATAATAATCTCTGGAGCACTAACTTTCACTCTATACTCTACCGGTGTAGATAAAATGCAAATCTAAAAAAAAGAACGCCACGGCTACCCTTTCACAGCTGATACTTTAATCAATTTTTTTTTTCCATCCGTACATATCCTTGCACTTCGCGCACCGATCCGCCAATGCCCCGACGCGCGCTATAAACTCTCTCCTGCCAATGGTGCGCGTAAAAATAAAAAAAACATCTAATAACGAACAAGCGCCAGCCAGTTATTCCGTGCAACCGTTCCGCATTCCGTTTGCCTCTCGCACACAAAACCCGACAGCTGCCCTGCAAGCTCGCAGCTGCGAAAATTCTCTTGCGCATGTTTTAATTATTACGATGTTACACGTCCGTCGGTGCTAAAAAGTCTCCGAGCGCGCCGAGCTGCAAAATTTGCGTTTGAGAGACGTATAACAATTGCGCTCTTTAAAACGTAAATACATCGTCTAGCGCAGTTTTACGACGCACGCGTTTGAGAAAGAAGCATACATACACAGCGCAAGCTCCGCGTTTTAAAATAAATTAATGCTCCTCCGGAAAGCGACACCTGCGCGACCCTTTCCGGAATCGCTCCGTCATTGCGCAGGAAAACAATATCACTATCGCGCTGCAGGGCGCAGCAATTTCATTCAGCCGAATACCCGGCGGATCCGTCGTTTTATCGAATCATTATCGAGCGCGCCGTTTTGTTTTGTGAATACACAGAGCTTGCAAGCTCCGCTAGCGCATATTAATTTACGGAACGCTTTCGAATAGAGCCGCAGCGAAATTATTTGCATATTGACGCTGTATGCGTAATTCGTATGCGCAGTGCAGTGGCGTATATGCAGATACGTGGGGGTGGAAAAAAATATTATAGCGAATGCGCAAACAAAGAGCGATGATTTATATCACTTTTATTTCCGCGCGAGTCTGATGAATCGGAAAAATGAATTGGCGACACGCGTTAATTAAGGCGATGTTAATTTTAGCCGGACAAAAAGTAGCGCGCAATCTGTGAACTTTTAATGAAGAGAAAGAACATGCACACTAAAGATTTTTATTATCCAATATGAAAAGCGCGATGGACGCGCGAAAGAATGTCAAGCATGCTATTGACATTTTTTTGGTCGGAATCTCAATAATGCAATAACATTAGCGGGCCGGCCTTTCAGCAGCCTTTCTAAGCTTAAGTTCAATTTTTTTTTTGAGAGAAGAAATATCACATTCTTGCGGGTACTGAATATTAGGAAGAAACTAATTTTAAAACGAGAAGCGGAAGATAGCAAAGTGGTGGATAAATTTAATAAGAAAACTATTTCATTTGTACAGGGATCTTAATATTTTAGAGATCATAGAAAGTTTTACTGCGTAATGGAAATAAGTTTTTTTATTGCTTTGTATAACTTTTCGCCTTTACTTGCGAAGGAATTCCACAATAAAACAAAGTTCTGACGAACGTTAAAGTGATTTGTTTCAAAGTATAAAATGTTTTCATTTATATTTTGCGTAGAAAGGGTAGAGAATTTTACGGTACTCTATAAACAATATGACATGGCACTTTAAATTAATTCGACTGAGTTCTTCGTGCTCTTTGACTTTAACTGCTCGACCTATAAAAGTTTGGGATATATTTCTTTAAAGTTTCAACAACATAAAACGTTTTCAGAATGACGTAAACATATATGATAGATGCACATACTATTAAATTTTCAATCCATCCGATTCTCAGAAACCAAAAATAAAGTACTATTTTTTCACTGATAATGTGATAATATAAATGGAATAAAATATAGGGCAAAACTTTTGCATAAATTGAGGATTTAAATGTTAAATAATGTCTGAAGTTTCTCTTTATTTATAAAATTGTAAATTTTACAGAGATTTAATTATTTTGGAAGGCAAAGAAGAATCGCTTGCATTAGAAATGCCAAGTGTTAGATACTTTCAGCGAAACCGGGTGCAACTTCAAAATTCAACTCAAATGTTTGCATTAAGCTAGGGTCGATGCTTTCGAAATGAACTTTAATATATTCAGTATGAAAAAGAACTTATACATAGTAATCTTTTTTAAGTTTTGATTTTTTGCATTTTTTGTTCAGTTTATTTTTAAAAAAACTCCCTGAAACTTTTAATTAATTTTAAAATCTTCGTTAAGCTTTAAATAAAAGTTTTTTATCTCGCACAATAAGTATAAGAGTCCAGCTTTAAAAAGATTAATTAATCGGCTAACTATAAAGAACTTTATAATCCAGCTTTCACTTACCGAAATCATCATTAATTAAAAGCCAATCCAAAAACGATCAAAATCCACGCGACAAATCACGTCAACGCCACCTCCAAACCCACAATAAAACCATCCCCTCAAAAAAAAAGCTCGCAAACATCAGATTCTCCTCGCAACGCGTAAAGCGCGGATATTCAGTGGGCTCGAATTTTCCCTGTCTTTTATCGACTGCGAAATGGGAATCCTTCCTCTGGAATCAAGTCCCCTCGGAAATGGCTTTCGCCTCGGCCTCGGAGATATATAGAGCTTCGCCAGTGCGTAGGAAGAAAGGAGGGGGGGGGGGCAGAGCCGACGATGTATGTAGAGGGCCCGGAGAGAATGCGAATCTCATATACGTGTTTGTTGAAGTGGCAATTATTGCAGAAGGTCGGGGAAAGAGATTTCGTACGAGGGGGAAGGAAGAGCTAAGACGCGAAGAAAAAAATCATGGGGGGCTCGCGTGAGGCGCGCGAGCGCACGCAGGAGGCCGGCCTGTCAGAACGTAATTAAGAAAAGGTGGAATGCGTTATCATTAGGTTGGTCTTTCCCCTCGCGGCGGGTTGGTCTGATTAATGAATATAGCGCTGGAGAATTGTAAATTTGCCGTGGCGTGCTTGATTGTTTGGTTATCGCGGGTGACGAGACGGGGAGCTGGTGAGAAATTGAAGAAATTTGTGATGAATATTTTTATGGAAAGAATATGTAGAAGGAAATAAGGAAGGAAATGAGATTGAGCATTGGTTTTATGGCTGTCTTTCGGAATTGTATTAATATTCACTGAAAGCTGTAATGTGAATTCAGCCGTATGAATAATGTATTCGAAGAGCCCATCTGTCATTGTGAGGGCTTTTCATTTAATATTTATTGAATAAATGTGCAAAAATTCTTTTGTTGCGTGTGACAGAATTAATTGAAAATGCCTACGACTGCAAACGGGTTTTCATTTAAAACTGTAATAAAAGGGAGTTTTAAATTTTACTGCTTATATAAAAACGCTTGTTTGTATAATAGCTTTTTTCATTGTATAAAATAAAAGATGGTAATGTCGCTTATAGAGATTGGTTTATATTGGCTTTCTTATACTACTTGGCTATGGTTTGAAGACCTAATGCGATAAAATAAAAGTTTCATTTTATTATTGTACTTATAAAAACCTAAGTTACATTAAAAAATTATGGTGTTGTACAAAATTACATAGATATCACTTTAAGAAAGTTACTTTTATGTTTATTGTATTTCATACATTTGATTCTTTACTTCAAAGCTCTTCCGTCAGGTTGAAATTTTTTACGTTCAAGTTTAAATTGTCTTCATCATTTGCATCGTTCATTTCATCACTAATATCCTTTCAAAATTATAGATATAGTTCGATTTTACTTTGAAATGAAGATTTTTACATGTAAATAACACATATAATAAATAAAAATATCCATTCAGGTGTGGATAGGTAGTTCCAAAATTCTAAGCAAACAATTTGATATATTTAATATCAAGATATTGGCATTAAATTTGCCACTTCTTCATTTATCGCCAGTTCAGAAGCGTTTCATAATTTTTGAGTGATAAAGTCACCATAACTTTGTTTTACTCAACAAGTTTTCCAACTTTGTGAGCTGAGAAACCAAAGTCCATTTAATAACTGTTCGCATTATGTGGGTAGTCTAAGAGTGATATAGCACCATGGAAAGTTTGATAATAGTTTTAATGGAACTTTTGATAATTATTAAACCTTGCTCTAGGATGACCTACTTAAACATTATTGTTTCAAGTACAAGGTGATCCAAAGTGATTTGCCCGCAAGATAACTGAATATGATTGAATATAATTCAATACTTCAAAATCTAAACAATAATTTATTAAGATATAAAACCTGCGTACTTGTATTAAAAAACAGTATTGTAAAAAATAATTTCTATCACTTTTAATTTTTATTATTTTACATTGTATTTTTTCACTCAACTGTAATTTTTCAAGATATTTAAGTCATACATACACAACAATTCTTTAGAATTTAATTCATTCCGAATCAACGCGATTTTAAAAACTTCGAAGGTTCGAAAAAATCGATTCATCTTTCATATGTAGTGAGAAAAAGAAATGAAAAATACTACCTTTGCAAGCGAGATGTTTGTAAAAATGTATGCTTGTTCTCTTCTTTTTGGAATTTCCATTTCAGCTCGACGTGGCCTATACACGTATGCGCTATTCGTTCGACATTGTTCAGAAAAAAGACACAAAAAGTGCTGTTCGATGTACCCACTGCGCGACATTTTCGGAAGGCTGCGTTCATTCAGCGCTGATGAATAGACAAGTGTTAGTTTCCTGTTGCAAGCGATTACATTCTAAAGAAAAATTTTTGATGTAATATACTGAGAGCAAGTTTTTGAAGTAGAGAAGGATACATGTGAAAAATGTTTAATTGATTTCTAAAAGATACGTTTTATCTGTCCAAAGGAAAGATTTATATTGTTGTTACAATTCATTTAACATTTTTAGGAATACAACTACAAAACTTTTATAAAAATAATATCAATTCATTTAATTTTTTCATTTGAAATAAACCTGATATACCCGTTTTTAATGATCTTTTTATTTTTATTTATTACACAAACACTTGCTGTAAAAAACTTTTTCTTTTAAACATAATGATAAATTATCGAAAAATATCCCGTTTGTAATTTTTACAATAAAGGATAACAGGAAACAATAATCAAATACCTTTAGCCATCTGAAACATGTTTAATTAAACTTATTCTTACATATATCTCCTCTACTAATCAGTTTTTACTTCAGCCATCATTACACGAATCCTTCCATCATCTATCAAATTACTCTTTGCATGAATATAATTTAATAATACCTTCACATCTTGTTTTTCCAGAGTCTGAAGGTGCAGATAATGATGGGTCGTTTTCCCCTTTCCAGGCGTCTTAGCTTACAACCTTCATCGAATAGCCAGGAAAATGGACCGCACAGGCATTCGAGGTAAGCTTGAATAAGAACAAGTCACATGTTAAATTTAGATAATATTTAATATGAATTAATTGTAGAATTACAATTTATCATTCTAATTTTTCTAAACTATTATTAATTTTTCAAAATTTTTTGATAAAAAATAAGTTTTTACTACGTAAAAATTACACGGAGAAAAATGGTCTATTAAGAATTATACATAAGTACATTAAGATTATAAGGTTTTCAATTTCTATAAACTTAAAATTTAAATATGTCTATAAAACTTAAAAATAAACTCCTTTGATTTGCTTGCAAAAATAAAATCCAGTGAGAAAACAGTGAACATCACAATTCTCCTAGTAGATCAGCAAAATCAATTTTCACAATGAATGTAAGGTGCACTTTATTTTAAGCCGGATTAAAGTAGGATCTTCCTGAGGATTATCTTTGATCTTGTTGCATAAACTGCTTCTATAGGTATTTAGGTTTTTGTATAAAAAACAAGAAAATGCCATTTTATACTTTCACGAACAAGCCAATGTGCACTAAAGCAGATTATTCATACGCACTTCACTTAGTAAGGATTTATTATTTACTTCCAGAGTTTTCAGTTACAGATCATAAAATTGCTGACCTAGCAATGTTTGCATGTAAAATAAATAAATGATTTTCTCCGAAAAACAAATTTGTTACATTCTTCAAAAAATCAATATTACATTTCATGTCATCATTCTTTATAAATAATCAAACTCAAGGCTATTTCTATCGACTTTTCAATAAAAAATATTTTTCTCGTAAAAAACGAAAACAAGAAAGAAAACGTTACAAGTACGAAAATATTGACTATTTTCAAGCACGTATTTACATTTTGCAAAATCAAAGCCCTATGCGAAAAGCTAAATCACTGCACACCGTATCCCCTCGTTTCCGGCGCCCATTGCTCATACAACAGAAAAATAAAAACCCAGCTCCACCTGAACTGCACACCCACAACTCCAGCATTCACTCCAGCCTCGTAAAATGACGCGCGCTATAATTCCGGGCCGAAATCCTCTCGCGAAATGCGCGAGCGAAATTCCCCCGAGAAATACAGGCAAAAAGCTCGCGCGCGGCGCACATATCCAGCCTCGTCGGCTGTAATCCTGGCTGCGAAACGAGCCTTGATTACCGGCCTTGCGACTCTTCCATTCACGCTCGGAAGCGGCTTACCTCGGCGTCGCATCGAAAGAAGTCACTGCAGTCTATATATACGCGTAACGACCTCCTAGGCTTTTTCTTTCCGCAGACGAGCTTTCGCGCGCTTTAATTTAGCGGAGCGCCTCTTTGAGAAGTCGGCGAGCTTTTGTATGCCGAGGAGAGGCAGTCGTAATAACGGTGAGTGTGTCTCCGCCTCGTAGGTAAGCGAATAAGGCGAGAAATGGGATGGGTCGATGTGTAAGCGCGAGAATTGGGGAGCGGGGAGAAAGGGTTGAGTTTGTGCTGACGGCTGAGTGAGCGCTGGAAGGGCTGATTGTGTAAACGAATCTGGCGCGCGATAAAAGTGTGATTGAAAAGAAAGGAGATTTGTTTGGTGATAGTGATTACGATGTTATGAGGTGGAATGTTGAATATTATGGGAACGGAATGGAACAGTGGGGGTTGTCTGAGATAAAGCGATCACGTTTGCTGTTTGATGAAATTTGAAACAAGGTATAGAAAATCCCTTTATCGATCATGCGGCGTGAAAGGAGGGCAAAAAAGAGGGAAGAGAATTAAAACACTTTCTTTTATATACTTGTTGATGTTTCGACGTACAATGCCGCCACCCTCTTCAGAACTTTTTTTCGAGGGAGTCAAGAATGCTTCTCTATGTGTCGTAAACCGATCTTGGCTTAAAAAAAGTTTTCGAGTAGGAGCCATTGTTCTTTAAGACGTGAACAATAAAAAGAAAATGTACAAATTTTTTACATTTTATAGCTTGCTTGTCTAACTCAAAATGACCGATAAGCCACTTTAGATGGAATTGCAATAGTTTTAAATTTCGGAGTTATTGCAACATAAATTTAATCTTTCTTTGGTCTTTCGTGATAATTCATTTCTAGAACTATTAATCTTGTTTTATATTTGAAACTTTTCTTGATAAAACGGCTCTATCCTTTAAAAAACCGAAATATTATTTTTCTTTTTTTCAAATATACTTGTACAATTTACTACTTGTAGGTGAAAAAATATAGGTAATCCATTATTTACAACAGTTATTAGTCCATCTATTAAATATCGAAAAATAAAAGACTTTTGTCTTCAACTACTTTAATTTGTTCTAAGAATCCTATTTCATTATTTCTTTTTCTATTGTCATATACATATTAAAAATAAAGAAAGAAAAACTTCTTGCAATGCAGGTCTTGCTAGTAAATTAAATTTTTTATTAATGTCTAACGGTTATTAGAATAGACGTTTAAAAAATGAATGAAACAAGTAAAGTGAATTTTCCCATTTCTACTTTTCTATATTGAAATTTAGTAAATTATTTATTTACTTATCAAATTAAAAATATCTCAACATATTTATTTTCTTTAAAAAGTAAAATTATAAATATTAGAATTTTTAGCTTATGAAATCTTAAGTTTATTATCAAATTTAATACATTATATCATTATCTGGGAAAGAACTGACCGTATTCTAAACAGAATTTCTGGTCAACATATTATTAATTTATTTATTTAACCAGAGTAGAAATATACAATAGTTTACAATAAAGTGGAAATTGCACATAAATATCACGTTACAAAAGTAACCCAGCAGAGGAAAAGATTTCCTGTTCGCTGGTTTGTTCAACATAAGCTAAAAAAACTTATAAACTTAATAACTTACAGCTAAAAAATTACGCTGTCATTTTTTTGCACTCCTTGACTTGACTCCTAGTAACTGCTTTATGAGGTCAAATCGGAATACAAAATTGCATATATCTGCATTCACCGGCAATATCTAACTAGTATCGCACTTGCTTTTGTAATCATCTCAGAAAGTGTTTTTCTACTTCTCTTATAGATTTCTTTTTCAAAATGGTCTAATCTTGCTGGACACGTTAAGCCTACTACACATGTTACTCTGTAGTATGGAAACATTTTTTAATGTTGGTGGCAAATAAGCACATTTACAATTAGATGTAAAAACTATATCAACTACTACTATTGTATCTTTATATTTAGGTTGCCTTGATAAATCGGATGCATTGAATTTGTATATGTTTGAAATTCTCTAATTCCTCTGTTGAAATATAGTATATTGCTTTGTTGATAAAATATAAATAAATATTACATTTTATATCTTTCGGGTTCAATAAAATTCCTTTTTGATAAGTACTCTGTGCGCAAAACTCGATTTCGCGCACGCTCGAACAACAAAGCATATGTTAAATTTGGCTTTGTGCACATAGTATCAAAAAATACGGTTCGGTACATGAGCAAGGAAGTGATTTCAATCATGTGTGGCTTTTTCACCCTCGCTTTGTTCGGGCGCAAACGTTCGAACGAGGCTGAAATCACTTTTTCGCACTAGTATCGAAATGTACTATCTCTTTTATAAATATTTTTACCAATTTATTTTTTGACTACTTAAAATAACTACACCTTAAAACAATCTCAAGCTGATAGCAGCACTCCACCGCATCTATGTGTTCTCAATGTACAAGCTAAGAAGAATCGCTCCAACGAAAAATCGGCCCAACGAAACCTACACCTCTCTTTTAATTTTTACGTGGCCAACCGATCGTTTACACAAAACACTTGGATATTCATTCCAGTCTCGCGTTACCGCGGGGCTCCTTTAATTAATCGAATTACATTGAGTGACCCAAGACGCAGCGGGACAGAGAAAGAGTGAGAGAGTCGACCCAGATCGTGAACGGTTTTACAAGCGTTCAAGCAGAACGCCTTATTCAAGGGAGAATGAAAACGTCGATGTCGCCTGCGCATTCGTAGGACGAAAAGCGATGAGGGAAACGGGCGCGAGCAAATCCATTACCGGCCTCCACTTGGCTTTTCTTTTTTTTTTCGCGCAGTCAAAGAAGCGATTGCGGCGCGGGCAAATTGCTTTTTAATCGAACGCAGAATACGAATTGGCGTAGGGTAGAGGAGAGTTTAATTAGAACGGATGCTGTTAATTACATTAATGCGGAAATTGAACAAAAGGGCTGGAGATCATAGAATGGTACTTTGATTAGAAACGAGTGTTGACTACGATAATGAGAGCTGATTTTATAAAAGTCAAGGGGATCGTTGGATTTTCGTTTCTACGATATATTTTGTATAAAATTATTTTACAAATCTTTTATTTAAATATATATTGTTATCTAAAATTTTCGTATTAATATAGAAGAATACTCTAAAATTATATATGTTAGGTCTCTTTGATTCAATCTCTCAAATATTGAAATTCACTTTATTTAAATAAAATTGCGTTCTATCAAGTAAATTGACAAAACATATATTTTGTTAAGCAAGGAGTATCAATGCGAAAGCTTTCGCAATGAAGAGCGCAATCGATGTGAAAAGCTTACTCTTACATTTATTCAAAAATCGATAACTTATGGCTCGTCCCTTTTTAAAGTTGTAACACAATTTAATCGATAAAAATCAATTGTTTAATTATTTTGAAAATGATAAAATAAAGTTTTTGAAGTATTTTTTTCACTCATTAAGAAATATTTTTATTTTTTAAATGTACACGTATATATAAAATCTTTTGAGCAACAAATAAAAAAATATTTCATTTTCTCACGCTCAATGATGCGTTTCCAGGGGCAGCCGTCACGGCGAGTCTGCGAATGGTGGCAAGCCGATCAAAGTAATCGTTCTTGGGCAGGCCAAAGTAGGCAAAACGGCTTTGATCTACCAGTTCCTCTACAACAAGATACCAGACAAGTACAAGGCGACAGTCGACGACTCGCACTACGCCACCTTCCACGCGGCCAAGGAGAAGAAAATCGTCTTCGAGATTCTGGATACCTCGGGCAGTCTCGAGTTTCCCGCCATGCTCGACCTTTCGATCAAGCAGTATGATGTTTTCGTCCTCGTTTATGACGCAAGTGAATCCAGCAGCTTCAAGAAGGTGATCGAGCTCAGGGAACAAGTGATTCGCACCAAGAACAAGGCGCCCATCGTTGTTGTGGCTAACAAAACCGATCTCTGCGATGACAAGGAACTGGTGAGTTTTCCATTAGTTTTATTTGGATTGCTTTGGATTTGAGAATTTTAGGTTGAAGTGCAATAATTCAAGGTTTTAATTAGAAGCTTTTAGAGTATTTTTTGAATTACAGTTTTAGTTTTTATTTTTCACGGTGAATATTGTTTATTATTGTTAAATAAATAATAAATACTGATGATAACAGGCCGATGAGAAATGAAATGTCTATAGTCATCAGCACCTTAGTGGGAAGAGCATTCGTCGCGAAATGGGAAAGCTCCCGGATACAATTTTCAACCGAGTAAACACTGACTTTATCGGCTATACATTATTAAAATTATACATTCCATTTTTATATATTAATTGAGTTTATACAATTATTTGTCACAATGTAATGAGTGTGTGCGCGCGTTTCTTAATATAAATTAAATAACTTTTCATCGGTATAACTCGGCACCAACATAAAAGCTTCCTTGCTCAATTAAATCTGTTTAAGACGAATTCATTCATTTTAAAAGTATAAAAGTTAGAAATGCTTTAGTCAATCTTTATCGAATCCAAAAATTTCGCCAGCAGCTAATAGTTACTAAATTCCCTTGTCAACCACAAATCATCGCCCATTCAGCGGACCATATACCACATACATTCTTTAACAGTAACCGTGAATTCCAAAACGCTTCCTTTAAAACCATCATAGCTCCGCTTTTTGCTGGTCCCTTCGACCGCAGTTGAAATTCCAGACATTCGGACATGGTATAAACGAGCGACACAGACACACACACACACACACACACACACACACACACACATACGCGCACATGCAAAACTACCTTTATACGGTTTGTTCGGCAAATCGAGCCGCACCAAGCTTTGTCTCTCGCTCCGCGAGATTCGCGTGTTTGCTTTGATTAGATATATACGCGCGAGACTCGCCGTGAATCCGTAAAATGAAATTGCACCGAGATATTTGCGCTGTTGATGCACGTGTCTCGGTTAATCCACGTGCAGGTCATTTTTCTTTTCTTTTCCATGCAAAAGAGAGCGAGCTGTTCTGAGTGAAGTTTTTAAGAAATTTATGAAATTCAAGAAGTTTTAATTGGAGATTGACGGTTGATACACTGAGAAAAAAGAATAGTGCAGGTCACTTCAAAGAATTTAGTAACCACTACTTCACTTTTCGGTAAGCTATACTG
>UELX01001966.1:0-36109 GCA_900480035.1 Eupelmus urozonus
ATATTAAGAGAAGGAATTCACTTGTCTCAATTTCTCATACTTTTCTTATTTTTCCGTTATGCTCTTGAATGATCAATAAGTTCATATTCATCTTTTTAAAGTAGATTAATGCGCGTTAAATAAAACTTTCTTTCATAACTTTCTTTTATTTTTATCTAATCCTATTTTGTTAAGTATTGCAAAATCTTTAATCGACTGATCAATCATCAAACTTGAGAAAAATATTCAATGAGTAATAAAATTTTTTTAAGTTAAAACAATTAACAATAAGAAAAAAAATATAATAATAATATTTTAAAGTGACGATTTAAATTACAAAATTAGCCTTATTATATATTAGGAATTTAACATTCATTAATTCAGACCAATCAAGATAAATTATAGTTATAAAAACTATTCAATAAATAATGATTACTAAAAAGTACTTTATTGAAAAATTTAAAGCACGATTAAAAAATTTTTCGAATTCCTTCTTCTACGCATTAGTAATTTTCAAAGAATTGACTTGTTTATGCTCTATAAATCGTTTTATAAATGGTTCGATTTCTGTACGGAAAAATGTATATTATTTTTTTTTTTTGAAAAAAAGCTTATCGATTAGAATTAACTTCATTGTTTGAATTCTTAGAAATATACTATAAATAAATTTTTGTTCTGAAATAAAACTTTGTAATTAGTGACCATAATAACATACTTAATATAGTTATTAGACCATAATTTAGAAAATTGCAATTTATCGACTCTAATCTTCTTATTCATTGATCCGTGTGAGTACATGCATCTTTGAGTTTTTGTTGCCGTATTACTGTAAAGAAGATACTTAGCGTTTTTGAGAATATTTTATACATAACTAAAAACAATATGAAATTTAATGTAAAAATTTATCATAATCCCGAAATAGAAAAGTATTGGTCATATTTTTTCTTAAAAGTTTAATTCGGTAGTACTTTTACTAATGATTACCAAATTGAATATCATTTCAAGTTTAAAGGAATTGACATTAACCTAAAAAATTGTTAATGCTCTTCCTGATGTAGTGAAAGCGATAAATCATAAAGCTCGTTACCTCTCAAAAGCGTATATATAATTTTTCCTGCACTAAACAAGAGAAAATATCAATTAAACTCACGCTAGGAGTACATAAGATCGATTTCACTGGTTCATTTTCACGCTTTGTCCTTAAAAACCAGCTGACGGAGAAAGATAATTTTCCGTTCGATTGAGATTCATCTACATCTACAGAGCTGTAGTGGTATAAGTCGGTGAACGTAATTGAAGAAAATCTAAAAATCGAGAACATCATTAGCCGCCTTCGACTATCCAAATGCAGTCGCAAATGCTTTTTTATTACATCGTACATTGTATAAAATTTGCGGCCCAAATGTCTATAAAGCGTGTGCGTATATGTGTCTCGTTCCAAAAAGGAGGAAATGTCGTATCTGTAGTTAGTAATGAGGATAGACAGGTGACCATAATTATTATTCGTTGGTATTTCAAGACGTTCCACCTCGTTTCCTGGAATTATGAGAAACGTATACTGTTCGTTTTGTCACTGATTCCCAGTTTTTGAATATTTATTAAAAAAAATTATAATTTCATTAAATACTTGATATCTGTAAGTAGGATTATTTCTACTGAGAATTTTAATTTTTGATTCTACTTCAATGGCTCGATCGACTGATTATAGTTTAAATCGTTATAAAAGATATATTTTCAAATCGAAAATCGGTTTTGTAATCAATATTAATATTAAAGCCAGATTAATACAATAAAAATATTTTATATTGTTACAATATTTAAACAATATTGACGGAATCGAAATATTTTACGAATAAAGTTTCAATATTGATATTATTATAATTTAATCGATTAATCTTAGAAATAAAAATTTATTGTTTTGCAAAAATAAGATTTTGACGATTTTTAAAAATGTTGTTAAAATAATTCTAAATTCAATAAAAAGGTGAAGCATAAGTTATAATTAATAACTCATTTTTAAGTACTATAATTTAGTTTAAAATATCATTTTAGTAGAAATAGATACTAAAATATCATAAAATAAAAGATATAAAAATGTATTACTGATAAATTGCCAAATATTTTGACTTTCACAAAATTAATATCTTAACATCCCAGTTTTCAAAAGTGAAAATCGATCTTACTCAACGAAAGTAAACATTCATTCAAATCAAGGGTCCCACCAGACCATAATTTCCGTAATTAGATCCTTTCCCATCTCATCCCAGCGTCTACAAAAACTCAAATCCCAATCCCCCGCAGGCAAAAAATGAACCAAAGACAATTCGGAAAACGCGGCAAGTGCCTCAAGCCACAGGCCACAAGCAGCGGGTGGAGTCACGTCTACTCTCTCGCCGGCTCATCTCCCTCGATCCACTTCCAGCTCGCTCACGTCCACATGCAAAAAAATGGCGCGCTCGCGCGCACGGAAACGACGGCGAACCCGACACTTATACACGCATACACGTGCGCTCTGCGCACGCATAATAATCCCGGAGGCTAATTTTTCACGGACTGCCGATTTTCCCGACAACTGAAGCGTACCGTAGCAGCAAAGTACGCGATGGAACCCCCTCGGGTTGTCCGCGGCAGGAATCGAGACCGGATCGCTTAGTTCCCGGTCGTTCGTCGCGCCGCTCGCCAGCCGATATTCCACACTCCATATTTCCTTCGCTCGCTCGCTCGCTCGCGCGCCTCGCTCGCCCAAAGCGTCTAAACAGTTTTTCCTGCGACAGTTTTCACACGAGTTTTCTGCTCTCGTTTTTCGTTGTTTGCCTGCGGGTCCTTTTAAGGAATGCTGCTGGAGTGCGGAGGATCTGAGGAATGAGAAGACGAGACGTGGGCGAGTCTGGATTTGGGAGGTACGCCGATGAGCGGAAGAGTCGAGTCACCTGCGGCGGCAGCTTTCCGAAGTGGCTGGCAGCTTTTCTGTGATCATGTAAGATAACGTGGCTGGAGTACGGTTAGAGTGCCGGAAGATTAATTTGGAAGAGATGGTTATGATGAGAGCGCGGGCCGTCAATCTAGTCTTGCTGCTGACGCTGCTGATAATGAAGCGCAGGGTCGAAGCGGCCAAATCGTCGCAGGACGAGCGAAATGTTGCCAAGGACTTTTTTGAGAAGACTCTGATGCAGCTTATTTATCAGAGGAGGATGTTTATGGATGGATTTGCTAATGGGACTGCGACGTTTCAGAAGGATTATGATTTTGATATTCCGACGTCGATCGAAGCTGCAGGTGAGTTTGATTGGTAACGGTGTTTAGATGCCTAGGTGATTTTTTCTATGTTTTGGGTGTTTGTTGAAAATAATTATACGGCGATGGTAATTAGTGTTTGTTAGGCAATACACTGTTTAAGTGTAATCGCTATTAGTAAATGATAACAAATACTGTTAAAATGTTTGAAAAAATAGTTAAATCCGATTTGATCATTCAGTAAAATAGATTTTTGAATTTTATTCTGTTTTGTATATACAATTGAATATTTTTTTAATAAAAGTTTTTTAGTAAATTTGATTGTAAGAAAATAACTTGTTTGATAATCAATTTTCGAATGATTGCTGTGTTATGCTGTAACTATTTAAAAAACAAATATTTGATTTGAAATAGTTAAATTTAGTTTATAATTAGAACTTATATAGTTCAGGACTCTGTTTGCAAGACAACGCGCTGCATTGAAACAATTTCACACACTTTTAAATTGGAATAATAATCCTTCATTATGTAAGAAATACAACTATGATTTTATATTTAATAATGATATATTTTTGTTTTGATTATATACAATCTAAGCGTAATCAGTTTTGAATATTGTTAGTGTAATATACATATAATACGTAATATTTGTACACGAAGATATCTCATTTAAATTTCTTGCAAAAGCATTTTTAATTATACGTAAAAGATTATTTCAAAAGAAAGACTTTTATATAAAATTTAAATATATTTACAACAGGTGTTGTTACCCACATTTAACAGGGTCAGAAAATGTCCCGTTTTACCAACTCATTATACTCTGAAATTTACTCGAATGACTAACGTTATTTTGTCAAGGTCACTACACACGAAATATTTTCATTAATTACAATTTTTGTATGTAATTGCGAAAAATAACTGAAGAAAAAACAGTAACTTCTTAGATTTTTATAAGTGAGCTAACAAGTTTTTTTTTTTAAATTCTAATTTCTTTATGAAGATAAAGTATTAAGAATTTATGCATGAGGTAATACCTTTACAATTTTCATATCTCTACCAAAGTTTACAATTACAAAATGTATTATTATTTATTATTTTTAACTTCTTACCGTTTGTTTATAAGTGCTAAAAAGTGAAGTTTCTATATAATAGAGCAAAGAAATAAACATAATGATGCGAGTAACATTTTCTAATAACAAAAAATTTGTTGTTAATTATTTACATTCCTAAAAAAGAGTTTAATTTTCTAAAGTTATCACGTACATACTACCTTTAAATTATTAAGGAATTTATGCAATTATTTTCACGTTTAATGTAACGTTTCTTCTATCAGAGATATAATTTGTAGTCACGGAAGGAAAATTTCAAATATTTTTTATAAACTTTGCTGACAACTACCTTTAGATCTCAATTCCTGTTAAGACTTTTAACTTTTTTATTTTTAGTAAAAGATTTCACTCTTTAATTATAAATCTGTTATCGAGTAATCAAAAAATATTCTTTGTTAAATATAAGATCAGCAGCAGATTAGATTTTTAATATAGTAAAAGCTACCATAATTAACAACAATAAATTTAGAATCGTAAATATAAAAAACACTCTGATAAATAAGACTAATGGATGTTAACCGTGTGACCAACAGGCGCAGAAGGACGAGGCCGGCGAAAGAAGATGAAGCAGATGAACCGAACGCTAATGGCCATTATAATGGCTTACACGCTCAAGTTCATGTTCCTGATACCGACTTTTATGGGTACTCTCATTCTGCTAAAATTCACCACAGCTCTGGCCGGATTCTTCTACGCTTTATTCGCCGCCGTACTTGGCCTGGATCATCAGCATCATCATCATTGATAACACGGAAAGCGGAATGTCTATGGTCAGCGAGTGTTTGGCTCGATGTAATGGGACGTTGTAAGTGGAGTGAAGTGAATGGAGAGATAAGGGAGATATCAGAGACAAAATACAGATATTTTTGTAAAAAATATGAACAATTCGACTTTATTTTTTTTCTGTTATTTCTGTGGTAATTTGCTTGTTACTCTTTACAGTTACAAAAACATTACTGCGTCATTACAAACAATTACATTGGTACGTTAAATAACTCAAGTTAATCGAATAAATAAATAAATAAATTAGTTTAAATAATTTTCAATGCCATTCTTCAGAGACTACAAAAATAAAGTATAAAAAGGAGCTCTCTCTCTCTCAGGCGTCGGTGTGGCGACACGCACTTCCTACTCGACTCCGTAGTATCCGTAGCAAAATAAATACAACACAAGCGATAATTTTTAAATAATTTTTGCGTCAAATTGCAGTGTACAAAGATCATGCGACGAACGAATCGCTTCTTTTTCCCCGCCTCTCCCTCTCCCCTTCCCTATCCTCTCTCGCTTCATCCTTCCTCTCTTCCTCATTATTTATCCATCAGCTGTCCGGCTCCGGCCGCGGAGCTAGCCCAGGCGAGAGAGATATATGGAAAGGCAGAAGGAGGCGAACGCGTGGAGTCGCGCCAAGAAGTGCCTGTCATTAGATGCTCACGGCGGCAATTTCCGAGAGGGGAATACTCTCGATGTGTGTGATTACCCTCGAGGTTATTCCTCTCTCTTCAACGTGAACGCGCGCGCGCTCGCACCATCTCACACTCTTTGATTCTCTCTCTCTCTCTCTCGTTTTCCTTTTTATTTTCCCGTCTTTTCCCCTCTTCTTCTTCGCTTCGTTCCCTTACGTACGTATATGTATACTGTCTTTCTTCCTCTCTCTTTCTGCTTAACCACTGCTACCGGACTATAAGAAGATTAAGTGCCTTGGCCTGGCCAGGCAACTCGAGGGTTAGTTTTACTCTTTAATGACGGTAGTACAGTCCGCGCGCGGCCCGCACCGCGCGCTTTTTCTTTCCGCGTAAAACGTCTGTCGTTTCTTTCGAGTATTTTTTTTCAGTTTCTGTAATTTGTATTCGTTCGTCTTTACGTCGCGTATACGTTACAGTCCGTATAAGTGCGTTCGTATTAGTCCATGTGTAAGAACTTTACGATGCTTGTATTATATAGCGTAGTTGTACAATAATAACGATTTTCCATCAATATGTACAGAGAGCACTGATTAAGCCGATTTCATGTAATTTTGGGTGGAAATAAAGTTAAAGTCTGGTTGAAAAGAGAATTTTTGGCTTGACTCGATAGAAAATCATTACTATGTAAGACAGTTAATTATCAGTTGTTTCAATTACTTATTTTAAGTACTAATACTGAATAAATTACAATTAATATGAGCACTTTAAAGATTTTGATTTCAGTAAGTGTACAATTAAATTTGGATGTTATTGCTCGAAGAATGCATAGTAAAATAACTAAAGACCTGCATCATCGACTCCTGCGATATTCAAAATTCAGTCAAATTCAATAAATATTATCACTGACAGACTTCTATTTTCTACCATTAGACGGTTAATTATTAAATCTGTAGATCCGAACTGAAAGTTCATCACCAATCTTATTAAAAATTAAAAAACACATTGCAGAACTAATCAAGCAGAGTCCGTCTAAAAAAATAAAAGCCTGTCAGCGAGCGCATCCCAATGAAGCCGTAACGAAAACCTCAACGCAGTCACATAAATCGCTCATCCCGGGCCGTACAAGTAAACAGAATAAAGTCCTTGTCTCTCACCAATTGTCGCGTGAACAAATTAATAAGCCGGCGAACAGTCAGTAAATATCGTCAACGCACATAGAGCAGCTCCCATGCGTCAGGTCACAGTCATCGGTCATCGGTCATTGCTGTCAGTGTCAACGAGTTAAAGCCCCATCCATCCCCGCAGCCTTCAACGCTCATCCCCTGCGCTGCTCCTTACTTCCTCTGCTGTCTAACCGCTCCGTAGGCGAGGTTCTGCGCGTACTCCCTGGCTTCCTCGGTGACCGGTACGTCCTTCAGGCTACGGTCCCAGCCGCCGCCGCCGCCGCCACCACCACCGGACTGCCATCCGTGACCGTGATCGTTGTTCTGCTTCTGCGACAGGAGCTTCTTCAAGCCGATGATCATGGACAGCACCAGGGCGATCTTGCTGATGATGAGGGCCTTGCCGGCAAGTAGGAACAGTACACCCATGCCGAGCGGTATCATGGCGGCCATCTTCATAGCCATGCCCATCATCATCATGCCCATCATCTTCTTCATCTTGCCTCGGCCCTCCTCGATGGAGCGCTTCAGCTCGTGAGGAGACGTCTTCGGCAGACGGATCTGCACGTTGAAGCTGTTCATGAGCGAAGACACGCGCTCCAAGAGTATGTCGTTAAGAGCATCCTCTCGTGATGCACTGCCCCTGGCCAGGGTAGCCTCGAGCTCCGTGACGTTCTTCACCGGCTCGAACTGGGCGCCGGGCGCCTTCACCAGCTCCAGATTCTCGGCGATCGGCATACTGTCTATTCTGCCGATCCGATCGAAGAACGTGATGGCCTTCTTCTTGAGGCAGGCCGAGACGCCCACGTTGCGCTGCTGGCAGTCCTCATAGAGACGATAAGCCGCCCTGTAGCCCTTGTCGAAGAGGCCACTGTCCTGCTCCTGGCCAAAAGCCAGGCACACCGCCAGTCCGAAGATGAACAAACACTTCCCAAAGCCCATGGTAACTTGCGACGACCGAACGCTGTTACGGTACGAACGTCAGAGAGTCTCTGATATACGGATATACTAGAGAGGGAGAGCACGCACCACCGATTCGTGTATCCTCTGCTGGAAGACTGGCGCTAGGTCGAGCCAAGGTGCCTGCCTATATAGGAGCCGGCCCGGGCCGAAGGTAAGGGGATGAGAGCCTAGAGAGATGCTCTCCCACGTACGTTCGCGCACGCAGACAGACAAGGAGCTGGTTCACATAGACGCACACACACGGACCGAGCCGGGTTATTCTATACTCCGCTTCCCTGCATTCATCTCGCTTCCACATTGTGCAACGCGCGCCCGGCTCACACATTCACTTTGCCGGCGGAGAAAGAGAGGAGAGAGAGAGAGAGAGGACCTCGTAAACGATCACGAAGGCTCCTAGGAGATAAAGCGAGAGAGAGAGAGAGGGACGAGAGCAAGGAAGGATGCCAGCTGTTGGAGTCCAAGTGGAAAGAGAGGTGGGGAAAAGGGAGGGCAGGGTTGACGGGATTCTCATAGCGCGCTCGTGTATATGTGACCTTCCTGACACAGAGACCCACACTCGCGCGGCTCGGATAAGCAGCGCGCGAATCAGGGAATCAAGGAGCCGAGAGGAAAAAAGCCGAGGAGGGGGCCTTGCCTAGGCCCTGCCTCTCTGCGAGCAGGATCATTTTCTCTCGCTCCTTTCTCTCCTCGAGGGGACCGGGCTTGCGGAGAGCCGCATTCGAAATTCAAATTTATGGCAATTGGCGCATTGACGGCTCAGCCTGCGCGTGGGATCGGCATATATGTCCCGTATGCGAGCAATTTTATTAGCGTGCGTCGTAAATCGCTAGAGATGCCACGGGTGGAAATTGAGCGCGGAGACGGCACCGGGATGATAATGGCTCGGTGCGTATGTATATGGGGGAATCCGCTAAAGTTGACGTCGGGCGCGCGGATCATGCTTTTAATGTACACACCGGGAGGTGCGTTGGAATTTTCTTGATTGCACGAGGCGCGAGTGGCTTTTCCGCGGCTTATTATGCGCGCCGGCGTGTGTGTGCGGTTATGGCCAGGAGTGTTTGTACGCGGAGGTAGTTAGAGGAGTGAGTCGCTTGTTTGCGGATGCGTCCGGCAAATATTTGTTGCTTTGGAGGACGCGATGACTCGTTTGTGGGTTTCGATGCTTCGATGATTGTGAGGATGGGTGGTTTGATTGGATTCTTTTGTTTGGTGAGAATATTATTTGGGCCGGTTGTGGGTGGGTACGAGTTGATTGATAAGAGTTGATAAGGTTTGGTCTGTTGTTGATTGAAAACGGGTTTGGAAATATTAGGTTGATGGAAGTGTCAATGTGGAACAGTTTTTGATCTGGTAAAATGTTTTTTCTAGCTTTCACTTACGCAACCGAATTCTTTCGCCTCCGATTATATCGGTAATATGTATCTTATGAATATTTTATAAGGATTTTATAAGAATTTAATCTTATTTCAAAAAAATTTTTTTGAAATTGAATTTTTTTGGTATGCCGATTAAATTACTAAAAATATGAGTTATTAGAATCATTTAGAAAATTCTCAAATTTTTAAATAATTAAAAAAAATTTTTATTAAAATATAAAACAGAATAAAAAGATATAATTATGGCTGAACTATTTTTTTACTTTACAGATACTTAAAAAACAATTGAAAATTTCTTAAACACTATCAAGTGATTTATACAATTATAGTATTTTAATCGTCCCTTATTATAAAATTTAGAACAATAAAAAGGTAATAGTATACTTCGTGTGTTATATTCGGTTATAAACCCAAAATTGTAGAATCACTTTCTAAAGTTTGTAACGGTGAAATATGTATTTTCCGTCCATTGTCTTCCAAAATATTTTGATGTTTTGAAGTGATACATTTTAAATTTAGGTTAAACTGGAGTTATTGTTTTCACTATACTTATAAATTAACGTGAGCATTTAGAACACCATAATCCTATAAGTACAAAAGAATCATTCAAATCTAATAAATCAATTTTTCATAAATCATACTATTTTGTTCAAATAATGTATAAAATTTTTGTATTATTTGAAAAGAAGAAGTTTTTGTTTAGTAATAATAATGGATAAAGATAAAGGATAATTATTACTAAGAAATTTCTTTTGAAGTTTAACTTTGAAAATTCAATTTACATAAAGATTATTGGGAAGTAGAATAAACTGAAAGTTTCTCATAAATTCTACCCGTCTTAAAAATTATCCTTTTTTACCAGAAAAGCTTATTAGAAAGTAGAAATAAATAGTTCTCAATCCTATTTAACCTTTACAAAGCTTTGAATATCTAGTACTTGTAGACTATTCCTCCGGAAAACTTTAATTAACAGTTAAAATAACAACAAAGAATTTGAAAATTCAAATAGAATATGAATTCAATTTATCTTATTAATAAAATATCGAAGATCGAACTTTTTGTAAAACGGTCATTTAAGCACTAAAATTAAGTCAGTAGTCACAGACCAACTATGTCAGACACACTTTACTGCACGTAAGTATATTTAACGATTTAGTTTAACGACTTTTCACATAGTACTTAGACCAACCACTAATTAACGAGTGCTGATCGTCTTCCCGTATTAAAAACTTAATCTTACTTTCTAAATATTTATAAATATTACTGTAAAACCCATAAACCATAATCGTTCCCCCCAAGACTCCAACAGTGAAATCCTCCCAGTAATTTTCCATCACGTTTCCATCTACGAATCCGAACAGCTCACCTCGTCCCAGCATCGAACAAAGCCAGTACACACAATCCCAATCAAACCCTAAATCACGATCACCATAAAGCAAACCACACGGCCCTCGAATCCTGAAAATCATTCCGGACCCGTTTAATGCCATCTTCCTCGTCGCTCGACGCGTCGTCGATAAATTAAACTTTCCCGCTCGCGAGCGGGGCAACAATAGAGAGGATCAAAGCCCTACAAACACACACACATAGACACAGCGATCCCGCGCGAGCGAGCGAGAGAAAAGAAAGAGTCGGCGAAAGATAAGTAGGGAAAGACAGTAGGGGAGAGATGCGAGCGGCGCAGCATCTCATTGGTGCATCGCGCTGGCCTCCTGAACTCCCTCGTGACCCTCCGGCGATGGCTCGTCTCTCTGGAACGAAAACTAGTCCAGCGCGAAGGAGAGAGACGGAAAACGTCGGCGAATCGTCGATCGGCCGCTACCGGATGGTTAAAGCAGCGCGGGGTTGTTGTGTGTGGGCAGATCAAGGTTGAATCCTCTCGGCTCTCGACGTTATTTACGCTCCTTTGTCGGTGGCTACCGCAGCCTGCCGGCTCTTTTATCGCTCCTGTGTATCTCGGCGAGTGTAAGAGAAGAGGATTTTCTCGGCGCGAGCGCGCGCCGATGAACCAGTTTTCCCCTGTTCGATTTACCTACACGATTCGGTTATGATAGCGTGCCGGCTAAGCTAATAGCGCCGATTCCCATTGAAATCGGCACTGGATGTGCATCGAGGTTCGGGCTTTTTTTGCGCTCCAGTGTGCACTTTCTATGAGCTTGTTATGCATATTTTCGTGGAGCTTCTTCTAGGCTAACTGTAAATGGAAATTGAGTTTTTTCTTTAGCCGATGATCAGCGCCGGGCGAATGTGGGTAAAGGGCTCGATTTTCACTGATTTGAATATTGAGCAATGGGTACGAAAATTTACCGTTCGATTTTCCGAGCGGGGCGGAGATGATACGGATGTACATATCGTTTTGAGCAATGGCTGAGCGCGCGGGGGGACTGTATGAGTTACGAGAGAAAATTTTTAATAATCCTCCGCTCTGTGCTATTAAGTCTTTGGAGAAAAACTGGCCACAAATTGCTGCTCACCGACGGCACCGCCTCCGCCTTGTCCGTTGTAAAGTGGATTTTAATGATTTAAAGAGCGCTTAATTCATCGAAGTGGATTCTCTTCTAACGTACGAGGACAGCTTCAAGAGATTTCGGAGGTCGTTTTAATGAATAACAGTTATTGAAGTTTTTTGGCCATCCGAAAGATAAAAATTTCTCCTTTCTCGTTATTAAAATGATCTAAGTAGAAATTGTAATTCCTTTTTATTATGTTTGTTGTATAGAAGCTAGTAGAGAAATCGATTTCTAAATTAATTATTTTTAAAATTTATTGGTTAAAGATCTACACAACAATAATGCTAATAAACACATATATTCCACAAGAACCCCATTTTCTATCCCACCGGCTTTTCAATCCATGAAAAATCAATGAAAAACGAGCCGCCATTATTCTACCCCACAAAAAAAAAATCATCCTCCAACCTACTTCCCAAATCTTCCAATCCAAGCCAGGACGACAAAAAGCGCGTAACCCGCGCGACACTTAGAAAAACACTCATCATCATGATCGGCGCGAATCCAGCAAAAGGAAAGCTCGCACTTCTACGCCGGCTTATCGATCATCTTAGCGATGCTTTATAACAGGAAACGGTACGATCGTTCGCCCAGAGGCCAGCTTAATGCGACGTAAACCCGGCTCCGCGACTGCATTCCACCTGAGCGCATCATTGTAAAACGGAGGCGCGTAAAGTCACGGCCTTTACGCCTTTGCTAAGTACGCCTGCGTATACTGCGAGTAAAAAGTTTGGGATGTGCGCTGGGAGGATTATGATTTTGAAGGAGGATATGTTTTATGAATTTTAAATGTATGTGTGTAATTTTTTAATGGGGAATGAGGTTTTTGGGGAAGCTTGGCAGAGTCATTGTTGTTTATGGTAATTTCTGAACTACTTTTCGAGCGGATCCGTTAAAATAATGAATGGCTTTTTGTGGCGATGTGATTTTTTGAAACAATGTCGTTAGAAATAGATTTTTAGATGTTCTTATGAATGACTAACGATTTACTAACGATTATGGCTAATTAATAGATTGACGATTGAATAAGGAGTTGAATTCATAGCTTAGAGTTCCGTTTGTTCGTTAATTAATCGAGCTATGGGAATGTATAATGAATAACCCTTATCAATAACACAACCTTTTAACGGGACGCCTCAATAAGGTCTTGCTTACTCTGCATGTTAATTTATCATCAATCAACTGCGTAAAATCATTCGCGTCATTTACATCGCTGATTACAAACGAATATTCAACACAAAAAAAAATCCAATCATTTGTCTCATATCCTAAAACTGAAATTTACAAAAACTACCACAGTATTTCCACCTTTCAATTTCAATCTCCCACATTTAAAGACTCTCCGCATCGCGATCCCCATCTCGCATCTAACTTTTGATCGACAGTGTACACACAAACACTTTGCGCGGATTTTATCGAGGTTATAGCCAAGGCGCGCGCATCTTCCTCAAGTATAGAGAACGACACCGCCGGTGTATATGAATCCCCGCGGCCCCTTACCTACTTCTCCGCCCGATTATTCCGCGCCAAGCTCATATAGTCACGCAGGTGTGCCTGCGAATACACACACTTACACACACATGGATTCTTCGCACCTCGAGCTCATGTGCCACGTATTTCATAGTTTATCGCGAGGTATTTGTTTTTATCGCTCGTTCGGAAATGCGAGGGGGATTTATTTGCGTTCCTGCGAGCCAGGCCAAGATTGTTAGCGACCCGGAGAATGGCTTTTCTCGAGAGTTTTATGCTTTTTTGATAGGATGTGTCTGGGTATGGGTGGTTGCGATGTTGTTTTTGGGAAATGGATAGATTAGAGAGCGCTGGGTAATTATTGACGATGGTTAGTGCTTGTGTTTAGAGAAATCGGCATGAGCAATTTGATGTTTTGCGAGATTTGAAGAATTGGAGGTAAAAAGGTTGGCGGAAGATTCTTTGGGCTTGCACGGTTTTTTAGTTTATGTATTTTTAGTTTGATGCGTTACTGTTTCTAGGTTTTCTTTAATTACACATACCGGTGAAAATATTGTGAGATATGGCGAATAATTTTTTATGTTTCTAAGGTATGCCGCGTATAATTATTTTATTATTTGGAAAATGCGGAAGTAATATAAAAAGTATTACAAAAAGTATTCTACAAACTTTAAAAAAATCAATTATTATTGTACTTAATTACATATACTTACTGTAGTTATTGTGCTTCATTAATAACTTCAAAGATGAACACGTACTTAAAACGTTTCTATTCATCCTTTCTAATCATCATTTTTTATGCAGTCTAATGATGATGAATTAATTTACTCCTTTTTTCTCTAAGGAGAAAAAATTAATGTTTGGGTACATCACATTGGTAAGTTAAAGCCGAAAAATAATATTGATTTCTGAAAAAACTACACATACATACTAACAAGCAATATTTTAAATCATATGTAAAAAAATTTTCGAAACATTATTAATAATTCTTAATTTTTATTCTTAGCAAAAGAAGTGTTTATTTACGCCCATCACCCAATCCAAATAAAAAAATAACAAAAATAATTAGAAAACGCTAGTTTTCACACGGCAAAGCACCTCGCGGCGCGCTAATTATTTCATTCTCCCCGCGCTCGAAAATCGCGATCACCGTTTTTCCCTCCTCTCCCGGCTCAATTATTTCTTAACGGTCAACCATCAGAAATATTCTAATGTTCCCATTGTAATTTGCGTGTTAACCCTCGCCCATTGTTAGCCCATCCACTCCATCTCCCTCTCTCTCTCCCTCGACGCACACTCGCCGACTTAACAGTATATTTTACAGCGGCGCTAGACGCGCGCATCTTCCGCTTCCTTCTCACGGAGAAGCGAAAAAGACGCGCGAAGCCCAAGTGTGTGTAAGGAGATTTAGTACCGCGTGTGTCTCCGCGTTAGTCCTGATGTTTGAATGAAGGCGAAAAAGAGGAGCGCGGATTCCCCTTTCCTTTCTCACACTGTCGTCGAATGATAATCGACCTGGATCGGGGATAATTTTCGAGCCTCGTCCTAATTACGCTCGGATTCACCGGCGACTGTGTCTCTGATTTCGAGCTCTCCTTTTTTCCGACTGCACGTGTTTTTTTTCTTCTTGCTGGGTTTGGCTCGTTTGACGGAGTGGGTAATTAAGTCGAGGCGCGTCTACTTTTTTTTTAGATTAGACGCTGCGCAGCGCGCTGGTTGGGATAATTACGAATTTGGATACGTTGGAAAAGGAGGTAAGGGTTCATTAGTTGGGTTTGGTTTAAGTGAGTATTCGGGGCACGGAATGTTTGTGGATAAGAGTAAGGATATTAGAGGCTAATTACGTGAATTGATTCCCTATGTGTTTTAATTGAGCTCTTCGGGAAATGGCATTATTGAGTTTTTTTGTGAGTTTAAGGTTCCGTTGAGGACGAAATACACTGGTACAGTACTGGGTTAACCTACTTTTAGACTTACTTTTGATAATATTAATTATTGGTAGGACCAACCTTATGAAGTCAAAATATTTAAATTTTAGATAAACATCACTTGCATGTATGCAGTTTCCTCAAACCTAATTTTTAATTATCTACATTTAGTACATTACTTCTGCACAATAATTATTTAAAATTGAGCTTATATTAAATACTAATTTGGAAGTAAACATGAATTATTTATATTGTAAATATAATGAAATATTATGACATGTTATGACTGTGAAGCAAATTATAGTTAAAACACTTACATTAAAATAATTCAAATCCAACGCTATTTTCATATATAATATTATTTTCTTGTACTTTGTAGATAAAAAATATTAAAACATATTTGGATACTTCAATAGTTTTTTTTTTTTTTAATAAATAATGAAAATTAAAAAATCGAGCTAATAACTATCACAAAGCATTCTCTCTAAAAGGCAAATAAGACACAACTATACAAATGCACTGACAGCTTTCATTTATCTTGAACGAATCAATTTTAATAATCATCATTGTCAGTTCTTTAGCTTCAGCTTTGTAGTCACCGCAGAGTTGATTTTTATTGTTCGTTTGTGTTCGACGTTCCTGTCTTTAACAGCGTAGACTTATGATAATTGATCTATAATTTTTTATATTGATTTATCAGACATTAATTGACTATTATTTTTTTTTTTTTTCATTGAACTTCCAAATTCTCCTTTGAAAATGATCGTTAATCTTACGTTATAACAATACGTAAAAAATAATATAGGAGATACAAAATGAATTCTGACAGCTATTTAAGCTATTCAATAAATACTTTAAGGAGACGAAAATTGTATAGCGAACCTCTTGAATGTACACAGATAAAATAATTGTTACGTGACACTTTTTGCTATTGTCATGCATCCTCATTTGATGAACCTTGAAAGTAAGTCGCGTTATGAGATTGTATGGGATTACACCTTTGTAATGAATTGGAGTACGTCGCTAGAGCTGTGAATCGTCATAATTACATTCATTTCCAAGAATACGTAATATTAGAGATAATCTCTAGACTCACTTTAATTTCAAACAAAAATAGTTCACACTTCATTTAAGCAAATTTATTACAGAATCGTTCTATACGCAACTGTAAGTTTATTGAAATTTACATATTTTGCTGTTATAATTGAGACGTTTATCGATAATAAAAGTTAATTATTTCTTCTGAGATTATATACTGCGTTGAGATAATTATAAGCATTAACTCAAAATAGTAATAATTATAGGCTAGAGATTTATTAAATGTAATTATGAGAGATGCTTTATCACTGAAACAGGAAGTAAAAAAACTATTTTTGAAATAGAAAAATATTCAAGTCAAGTGTTTAACATTGAAATTTATATTAAAAATATATTGGATTTATTTTCTTACGATAGATCACTAGACCTGTATAGAAAAAAGATTAAATTTGTATTTATCGAGACTCAATGAAAAAAATTAAAAGTTATTTTTATTATTTATTTCAAAGATAAATAAATCTTTACTGTCTTTGAAACTTAATTAAAAATGCAAAATGGGACAAAATACTATATCTCTTTTTCGTGATCGTTGCAAAAATTTTTGTTCCAACTTCCAATTAGGATTGACCGAATTAATTAAACCAAGCTAGAAAGATCAAGAAAATTCCAAACATTCTATGTCCTTTCACTTCACTTTTGAATTTAGTGAACGGTACGTGCCTCGTATGCGCTTGCACCTAAGTGTGAAAATTACGGTTCATAAAACTTTAATAAATAATTCTTCTTTATTGGAAAAAGTTTGATATATGATCTCCATGATACTTTAACTGTAAACGCGATGATTATGCAGGAAACGTATGAAGAATTTTATGATTTTTGAAAACCGTGTCTTGTAGGTTAATCGCCCAGTGTAGTCTTAAACTCAAACGTACTACATTTTGAATTTAAAATGTATTTTTGCAATTTGATCGAAAATTAATGTTACATTGTTATTGTTAATGTATGATTATCAGAATATAATAATACAATGAAATGCATTATTAAACAAAACTAAAAATAATATTGAAGAAAATTAGAAATATACAAAACCTAAAAAATGTACACAAAACAAAACGCGGAATAACTTGAGCTCCTTGTAAATAACGGACAAGAAATCATTGTGGAACGAGTAACACATACATCAAACGGAATATATCAGAAGACGAGAGTCACGGAACAGTTTCTTGTAATCACGTACGAGTTGCAAAGGATGGGTTATTAGAGAGAAAATTAGAATGTAAATGAGTAACTTTAATTTGTAAATATATGGTCATCGCATCGGGCATCAGTCTTACTTATTCATGTATACCGTAAAAAGGTATCCGCTTTAGCGCAACAAATCAGAATTCCGCTGAACCAGTTACTACCTTATCGATTTTCAGAAACTAGATAATACAATACTACAGACATTATTACATAAAGAAATCCCTCACCGTTCCATACTCTCCCCTTTTTCCTTCAACTAATCGGCACCACTTACACCTAAAGAAAACCACCTCCTCGCCAACTTCGAAAACCAACAAAAACCACCAGACCATCTCGATCCCTATAATCAAAAAAGCAGACACACTCAATCCTCCCAGCGCAAACCAAGCATCCGCATAGCCAGAACGGAGAAAGCCATAAGCTCGCGCCTCCCCAATTATTTAGCCGTCAGCTCTCCCGCAAGGTAGCCCAACCGCTCTCCCTAGCTCCGCGATCCTCTCAGTCTCCGTCTTGCTTGCATTGTCAAGGCTGTCGACGCTTGCGCGCGCGGAGATAGCATCTCGCACCTTGACCTTCGATCCTCGGCTCAGCTATATACCTATAGACAATAAGCGGCGCGCGAAGAAAGAGAAAGAGGATGTGCAGAAACGGCCCAGTGACACATAAAGCACCTCCTGCGCGCGCCGCATACACAACAGCGTGTGTTGTGCATAGTCGAAGAAACGCCGGATTTTTAGTCCCAGTTTTCCACTTTCCTCTCTCTCTCTTTCTGCGCTTCGGAAGATGAGCGCGCAATATATCGTGGGAGTGCGCGGGAGGCGACGAGGCGCGAAAGGAAAGAGGATCACGCGCGAGAGTATAGCTCGGAGCCGAAGGTAAATACGCTGAGAGAGCCGAACTGGTTCATGTGTAGGTGGTTAAGCGCGAGCGGGTTGTAAGCGTATGTGCATGCATTTTAGTTTAATTAGAACGTCGTTGGTTGAGAAGCAGGATGCCTGCGGGGGGAGGTGTGCTATTGTTTGAGGATGAAAAATGAAGGGAGCGATTTTGTGAATGGGGATTCGCAGGTTTGCGCGTGGATTTTTCGGAAAGTTTTTAGATTTTGAGGATTGTGTAAATTATTGGAGAAAAATGGCTGCTTATGGTCAATTAAGATCGATGTATTGGCTGTTGCCATTGTATTATTAAGAGTACGTTTTAATGGTACAAGTAAAACTTGAATTGCATAAAAAATTTTTGAATTTTAAACATACGTATTTTGAAATACAGTAAGTCTATCGGTGTTTTATTATAAGTTCTTTCAAAGTTCTAGAAAATTCATTAATTCGCTAGTATTATATATCATCAAGTGATCTACATTTACAAATAATTCACTTAATTTATAAATAAATAACTGTGGCAGATGATTAATTGGACTCGTTAACGAATCCTTAAGCGTTATTGCTGAATAAATGATCAGTTAGTAGTTTGTGTGATAAAAACGCGATGATCACGTGTAGAAAGCTAGCTGCAATATGAGGTTAAATAACAGTTATTGTTGATTTGTCTCGTTGCTGGGACGCTTTCTGCTACCAGCACTTTTACTTTATCTTGTAAGAATCTTTAAAATTACAGGTCTTGGGAATTTACAGTTTTTCCTACGGCCAATTTTGATAGTGTGAAAATTCTTTATGTTTTTCTGTAACAGGACATTATAATTAAAGATAACGCGTTTCGAATTGTTTGAACGATTTTTCAAAATTTTTCTGAGCAGGAAGTAGTTTATTGTCTTATATTAAGTAATTTATCAAGACTTTAACATGACGTATAACATAATTCACACGTAACAGAAAGAAAACATTGTTGCGATCTTCAAGGGTTCCCCGCATCCTACTAAAAGAGTTCTCACTTTTTCCTTTTGCAGGTGCTACATTTTTCTTCTTCGCGGACGGCTGCGTGCTCATGACCCACGACACAACAGAATGAAAAGACTTCATATATGTGCAACCAAATGGTAGAAAAGTCTCACATAAATTTCTTTTATAAAGTCATGAACCATTTAAATATTAACGATTCTTACTTTTCACCAGTTTACGACTGCACTCTTAAAAATTGTAGTTTTTCAAATTATCGAGACTTAAACTCTTATGTGTACTTAAAAAGATTATTGCGGACCTGTATGAGAAAATTTTCCATCTCTAAAATGTTTTAATATATTTTTATCGTAAAAGTAGGGTCCTTTTTGCTCTAATAATGAATCTTCACGGTATCTTATTTCGTAGTGCAGGTCACTGGAGGCTGCAAATATTCGCAATAACCCATTGATTTCCTTCTTGTACAGTTTTTAAGTCATTTTATTGTACGCTATAAATACGTCTTTTACGTCTAGCACATATTTTTATAACTTGATTACGGTTTAATAAAATTTTTATGTGATCAATAAATCTGTAAAGTATTTTGAAAAATATTCTAATAACTTTGATGATGACGATTTATGAATGATATCTAGATAACATAGATGTTTTACCAATAAAACTGCTGTTTATTTTCAAAATCTAGTTGACCCTGATTTTTGGAGGGCTGTAGGAAGACTCGGACACTCCTGCATATAAAATTCTTGAATATACCATAAAATTTTTATATAATAGAGATATAGCACTGTTTTTAATGTATAAATTCATTTTTGATCAATAACATCCCGAGATTAATCTACTTATATCGAAAATCCATAGACAATACAATAGAATAATTAAGATAGGACATATTCTCAGTTTTGTTTTTATTTATATAAAACGCAGAATAAATACCACAAAAGAGGATAAGTCTAATCCTCATTCAGACCTCGACCTTTTAGTATAAATCAAGAGTAAAAAGCGTATCCTAAAGTTATGGTCATAATTATATTTGCATTTAGTACCGTAATGAATTAGCTAAGTGTTAAATTTCAACTTGTTTCATCCAATACCATGCGCACCTTCAAACATTAAAATGTTTTTCGAAAACTTAAGCAATAATCCAAAGATGTATAAATTCATTAACCACGTAACCTGAGAAGAGCAATTTTCATGATTCCGAATTCATCGAAGTAGAACTGGTACACGGCTGGTGCAGGGCTTGTACCGAAGAATCTTGCGCCAATTTCCCTTCGTTCAACTCGTTCCTCTCATGTTACATTGTTAGTGCATGCTCTTTGGCATACATACTAGTATAACTCTCACTATAAAATAGATACAATAAATTTAGAATCTAATTAAAATTTAGTAAAAACGTAAACAATTTCTAGAAAAAATATAAATTATTCATTACTTTTATTTTATAATGCAACGTAATTCCTGATTCAATTAATTCTTTCAATATTTACTCACAAAAACAAACCACTGCATCTTCAACCTACCTCAAATCTTCTCAAAAACTACACTAAAAAAAAATCAACCAAAACGCATCCAAAGTATACCATCAATAATTACAATCTCCTCTCATCCAGCTTGCCAGCTCCCCTGTCTGTCATCCTCTCGCGGCGCGCGTTCGCCAGATGCGCCTCGGGTCGTAGAAATCGGAGAGGAAGATGATGAAGAGGAAAAAGTAAGGCTCGCTCGCGCGCAGCACGTGCTCATATCTCCGGCGAGCGCCGAGCACGTGTACAGAGTCGGCGAGCGTACGCGTACTCGTATTAGATGATGGTACTTTATTACGGTACGTATAAACACATGTAGTCCCCCTTTTAAGCCTGAGCATCGTCCGGCGAGTTGTTTCTTGCTCTTTAAAGCGTGCGAGCACTTGTGTTCGTCTGTGCACACAAACAAGTTGTACACTTTGCGCTGCATATGCTTAGGTTTGTTTGGAGTGTTCGGATGTTTGAGGTGCGAGCTTTGTTAATATTGGTTTTTTGAGATTGGACGTTAGTGATGGCGGTGGATGAAGTGGATGTGGGTTAGTGTTTATGGTTGGATCGTTAATTTAGTTTTTGACATAGTTTTGGGCGGTTTGAATGGTTGATGAAAGTATGTTTGGGAAATCGTTTCGAGAAAAACTAACGAAGATTGATGTATCAATTTCCTGCACCGAGTGCATGGATATAATCAAAATGCTCATTTGCTTTTATAATTATAAAGTATTTCCTTAATACAAATTAATTATGATATAATTTATGGAATCATTTGCGACCGATTATTCCCAATAAAATTACTCTTATACTGAGAATAGAATCTTTGAAAAAAATACAGTACTGATCAGTGAAACTGATACAGACTGGAATAACGAAAAAATTACTATACTTTATAGGAAATTTTATAAGACAGTATGTCAATTTAAAGTTGGATCATAAACTTATGGAAAAATTTACTATAAAGTATAGTATATTTTCGGTTTTTTCAGTCTGTAGCTGCTTTACTTTTCAGTATTACAATTTTTTCAAAGATTTTTCTCTCAATGTTAAAAAACACTATTTTTTCCTACACGAATGATTATAAATCTCATAATTTTCCGTTTTTATAAATTCTAGTTCACATGTGACTAAAAATAAATAATCAGATAAACACATCCGTACCTCACAAAACATCACGAAAAAAAGCCGAAAACCCAAATTCCACCAAGAAACTCACTTAATTGCACATAAATCCAACTCCCCCTTTCGCTATTCCCAATCCAAAATAGCAAACATTCTCCCAACCATCCACGAATCTTCGTGCGAATCCATATCTCAGCAATCCGCAAACTGCATAGACTAACCCCTCAGGCCTAGAGAAAAGGTAAAACGCGCGCATACAGTTCTCTTACATATCCCGGTGTATACAGCGCGCGTGACCGCTTCGTTAGCGCCCGTTTATTCATTAAATCGTGCCAGGCTCACCGCTTGTAGTGGGCTAATGCGTGTGCAAGTGTGCCGCGCTTGCGCAGCTCGCGTGCAACTATTTTTTGCCGGCGCGTTTATATACGAAAACAAAACCGCGCGCATATATACCTCCGTAAGACGTTTATCTCGGCGCGGCCTTTTTTCACGGACTTGTCCTACGGGCTTCTCGTGAGCTGGTAAGGGACAGAGGCATTCCTGCGAGATTTTTATCGGCAGGATCTTTATGTCGACGCACGTGCGTCGTGCTCGGCATGTAGGATGAGAACGCGGCGACATGAATTTTTCTTGGATTTTTGTTGGAGATTTTGGATGGATGAGTAGTTAGTTTGAGTTTGGGATGGTACGAGGGATGCTTTGAAATGAGGTTTTAAGATGTGTAATGAGATGGTTTGCGAAGTAGTTTAGGTAGATGGATTGTTTGTGTTGGATGGAAGAAAGAATGATGTTGAATCAAATTTAGATTGCTAAGAGGTTGCGGTCCACTTAATTAATGTCTGAACTAGTTTTATCTTTAGGTGCATCATTGAAATTGGACCCTGATATATGTCTGGCTGGAGAGTTTGTTAGCATAAGAAATGTTAGGACAGAAGGTTATTATCTTCTATTCTAACATTTTTCATTGTACTAAACTTTCCAGCTAGTTTATACCGATGAAATGGCATAATCGCTACCTCGTTCTGCGAAGTGTAGAAAAAGAAGATTGCAAGACATACAGGTATATATATCCACTGATACTTTAGGTCTTAGCTATTTTTCTCTTATAATTAAAAGAGTCCATAGTTATTATTAAAATATTTATCCATAAAGAATGAATCAAATAAACTTTTAGTTCGCTGTTTGTAGGACAATACGAATTAAAAAATGATATTTTTTACGATTTAAAATTAAAGTTTGTAAACAATTGTAATCTGCCGATAAAATTAGTTGATATATTACTTGTAGATACTTTTGAAGCTACCGAATATAATTTATCCAGAGAAATTTTAAAATACATTAGATTTTTTATTATAGTCGAATGCTGTAAGCATGAGCATAATCAACTTGGAAAGTGCAATTTTTTAACCTAAATATTCCTTCATGTCGTAAAAACATAAATTGTGAAAAAAGTGATCCTATCGAGGGAAAGTTGAGAAAAATTAGGTTAAAGTTAGAGTAAAACAATGTATAAAATAAATCTTTAACTATTGTGTTCATCTACGTGCACTTACATGTTGCCTTATTAGGTCCAGCGATCTGCAGGATATCTATTTTTCTAACTTTCACTTACAAAGATAATACCTCACTTTCGGGTTCCGGTATTCAATAAAACTTTGCTAAATGATTCTTTGGCCCCAAAATATAAGAATCGTGGCTCGGCGTTTTATTTAATGGGCTCAGCAGTTTCAACTTGTGCCTTATTAAATTTAATAAGCCCAAACATTTTTTTTAAATTTAGTATTAAATCCTTATAACTTTGTCAAAATATAAAAAGATTTATAATGCAAGAAGTAAATTCTGACTTGAGCCATTACATAAATTGAAAACTGCATTATCTAAAAAGTTACAAAGAATAAAAAACTTTTCTATTAACATCAAAATTAATTTTTAACGTGCATATTTTTAATTCAATTTTTGATTGACTTGTATAAGTACTTAAATAAGAGATTACTTCTTGCATTTTGAATTTTTGTCAAATAACTTTCTACTTTATACCCTAAAAAAGTTATAAGGATTCAAAAAAAATTGTGATTCTTGTTCTGTTATGTTTAAATGGGCATAATTTTGAATTCTAGGATGAACCAGATGAAAAGTCGCGACACGAATTTTATATTTTGGATGAAACAATCATTTTGAAAAGTTTTATTTGAAGTTTGTGTCCATATGGTGGGATAATTACTTTGTCAATACTTTCTTAATTTCTTTAAATTTAACAATATCAATTTCGAAAAATATTTCGTCTTTTTTTAAACATTAATCAATTATTCAATAATAAATTGCACAGCCATAGTTAAAATTTTAATTATTGTATATTATTTAGAATTTACTTTATAATGGATTACCTATAAATATTCTGCCATTGAGTTAATTACGCCCTAATTGAATTTATTTACTTCAAAGAAGTGCAAATTAGTTTATTAAGAATATAGTGTTATAATAATTTTCACGTTACAGTCTACTTTAGTTACTTCAGTAGTTTCCATTTTCTAGATAATTTATCATATTCCTTGTAACGTTTTTCATGTTTACAGGATTTGAGCTTTCATTTACTAAATTTAATATTAGAAAAATAATTTATTGTTATGAATAATATCATTAAAATTCAAAAAATCGAGTATTTCAAATAACACTTATCAACAAATCTCAGTTTTAATAAAAAATTTAAAGACTTCTAATCATTGCCAAATTTATTATCTGCCACATCAATCTACCTCGTGAATCAAGCAAAATGAAACCATCATCCATAAAAATCTCAAAATCCCTTCACGCGATCGCATTCCGACAGTTTGTCAGCCAATCCAGGCGCTCAAGCCGCAGCCATAGCTCAAGGAAACATCAATTATACAAAAGTTTCTCCGTAAACGAATCTCCCAACAATTAACGCGGCACAAAAAAAAAGGTGGCACACGAAAGGATTTCCAGCAACATGCAATAAAAATCCCGGGCAGGCGGCTCATCTCCCTCTAGCAGAACTACCGTTTATCCGAGGCATTGGCACACGGAGCCGCTCTAACTCAAGGCCCCCTTAAGACTCATATACGGCCGCGGAATCATCAGCACGTACTGCACTTATCTAAATCAGTTAGCGAATCGACACATGCACGAGCTGCGCGCCGGGCGTCTATGACGCAAAAATGAGGCTCATCCTTCGCGGAAGCGTGCGCTGCTGGACCCTATAACGTTAGCGGCCGGTCTCGCACGCGGCCGCATATATCGGCGAATTCACGCTCTGGAAATCACGCCGAGCGGGGCGACCACAGCAACTCTGTGTACGCGCATGCACATCCTCTAATTGCGCCTCTGCGCTCTGAGCTTCGTTGGTATAAATAAAAATGTGCAGGCCGCGCCCGTGGCTAGTTTGCGCTAAGGATGCTACCGAGGCTGATTCTCCTGACGCTGCTGGCCGCGGGTGGCCTGCAGGCTGCCACTACGCTCGGTCACGATAATCCGAACGTCATTGGGATTAGGCGGTTTGTGGATAGGGTGAGGCTCGGTGCTAGTGGTGACGGTGCCGCAGTTGGTGACGCCGGTGGTTGTGAGGGTTCCGGTTGTGCGGGCAGGTCGATCGATAGTGACGGAGGCGTTGGAGAGTTGAAGCTGGAAGCGGAGAAGGGTAGTGTCGTGGAAGAGGCGAAGGACGAAGGGGATGAGGAGGATGAGGAGGTGGAGGATGATGGTAGCGCTGTTGAAGAAGGTAATGATGGGAGGAGGGATGTTTTTTTTATTTTGGTTGATCGTGGGGTTGTGTTTATTTTTAGTGATTCAATTTAATAGTGTGTGGTTGAAAATTGCATTGTATAAGATTAGAGATTTAAAAAATTAAGTGAATAATCGTGTAATTAAATTGTACATGATTAGTAATGATGATAGTACTCATTAATGACTCAATAATAATTATTATAAATTAAATGAATGCTTCATTATAAGTAATTGATTATAGTCTGGTTTTCTTAATACAGTTATTTTAAAATTTTTATTAAGCTAATAGAAATAAACTATTAATTATATTTTATTTTGTGCAATTATAGATAAAAATTAATGAAGTAAATGCTATAGGAAAATATCTAATAGTAGTTTCAATTTTGGTTGATATATAGTTATATATTTTATTTCAATTTTATTTTGTTTCAATTTTGGTTGATATATAGTTATATATTTTATTCAAACTAAAACATTTTTCATCAAATAAATATTAAAAATTATTAATAAGTGTACATTAACCCTGAGCTAGATTACCGTTAAGCTTCTACCAGGGAAGCAAATTTTCTAAAAAATAATTAGTAAATCAATCAATAATCACATAAAATATTTCAAGGTAATATTTAAAAAAATATTACATAGCATTTTTTACAGAAATCACTTTTGTACTTTATAATTAAAAATAAAATTTATCTGTCTATTTATTTATGTTTATTATTATCAATATTGTACAAATTTGTAGTGTACATAATAATTAAACTCCATTTTTGTTACAAAATTAATATATTCTTATTATAGTAGTAGTTATATATAAGTATTTTCTTGTTATTGGTACACCTTTAAAAATTTTTTAGTTTGAATTAAAATCGTATCTAGGTAAATTATTCATAAATTTTAAGATAACAAAGTTATCTCTATTTATCATATGTGAAACAAGATTGCAGATTTTCAATTAAAATTCTAAAATCTAAAAATTATATAAATCTAAAAACCTAACTGAATTTTATATTTTTTTTTTTAGGAAGAGGAAGGAAAAAAAAGAAAAAAGGCTACGGAAAGGTATTACTGATACTTGCTGGAGTTACAAAAGCAGCTATGTTATATATTATGATTCATGCAGTAGCCGCGTTAGCTGGTAAAGCTTTAATAGTGGCGAAAGTAGCTTTAGCAATTGCAACTGCCTTAGCTTTGAAGAAATCAATAGGTACGAGTTAAAGTAAGAAACCCCAGTATTTTTAAGACAAAAGACTCTTAATAATAAACGTTTAAATCGTTTTCATGAGAGCATTGTGCATTAAGAGATAATTAAATCCGTATAACAGAAAAGTTATCAAAATAAATAAAATGTAATTTTAATGATACAAATGTACGGAATCTAATCAATTTGTGAACGTTTGCTATGAAATTATTATGTTTGAGAATTATTTATTTGGTAAAATAAACTTTTTCAAATTAAAAAAATTTGAACATACATAATATTATATTGTGTATATACATATACACGTACGTTACGTTATATGTATAGCTAAATTAAATATTTTTTTTTAGATCACAAGACCTCTTACGAGATAGTTAAGCACCCACAGTATAGTCATGTACAAACACATAGTTCAAGCGTTGATTATGATCACAGTGGTGGTGGCTATGAAGGTGGAAGCCGAAGAAGACGTCGACGAGCGTTACGCCGATAATAACTGGGGATAATCATTTTTGCTTTTTCTCGCCATGTCGAAAGCGTGAAATCGACAGTACAAAGACTAAGAAGCCTAATAAAAAAAAAACAACAATGGTCATTTGTTTGACATGATATGTTTGATAGATGTATAGGTTCATGACTTTGGATATGACAATTCAAAATTTAGTGAGTGTTCGAATTTACAGTACAAATTTAATCCATCATAAAAATTAAACTTGATTTGAGAATCTTTTTTTTATGTAATATTAGAATCAAATTTTGAATTGTCATTATTCTTGTTTAAGAAATGCGATATTGGCGATAAATTAAGCAATAATATTGGAGAGAATCAGCACATTTATTAAAAGTATTAGAAGATACTTTATATAAAAAATCTTCACTATACTACTTTCTGTAATCATTCTTCTTTTGTATACAATATTTCCATAATACAACGCAGAAGAAATTAAATTTTTTTAACTAAAAATATTTGTATAAATCAGTAAGTGAATAGATATATAATCGCCATTGATCAATTTTCTTTCTCTGTTCATATTATTTTTGTTTGTTGTGTAATCTTATAATTACTTACATATGGAAAAATGTACCAAAGTTGTAAAAGGTTTATTTTAAAACGTAATTAGGTATACAATCACAAATCACTGTTATATTGTTACGTTATTTATTTTAATTTAAGGTACAGAGAAAATCCACTGTACTATCACTATTGAAAAACCAATTCTTTTGTATATTATATTATCGTGATGTTAGATTATAGTATGTATGTTATTTATTTAATTAAAATACTACTAATATACATTTTTGAACCTTGAATGAAAGAAAACCATAATAAAATTATGATTTTTCATTGCTTGTTTTTTTGTTTTTTATAATTATATAAAATTATACAAATGATTCGAATAATTATTTTTACTTCTTTAGTTATGATAAATATAGATTTAAAAAAGATTATATTTATCAAATATGATAATGAATGAATTATAATTCTTGTTTTTTACAATTATATAGTAAATATCTACGTATTTATAAAAAAATATATAAGCACTTCATAAAATGTTTTTGATTCAATGGTAAGGATCATTAATTAAAATTTCTAAAATCATTCGATTATTTAATACCATTTATATTATTATTTTTTTATATGCTCACTGTTTCTACATTTACTTTATAATTTTCATTCAATAGTTATTAAATATTTTTTGGAAAATAAAGATTTCAATCATTAAAGAATTCGTTTCAACTCTTTATTAATCTAATGCATTAATATTTTTTTTTCTTAATAAAATAATTTTGTATATCTGAATGACTTTTTATTATTATTTATAGATTTATATAGATGTTTATCTTATTTTGATTGATAATAGACTAGTAACAGACTCAGCAATTATATACATCAACCAGTAACAGACTCAGCGATAATATACATCGCTCCTTTTTTTTTGTTTTAAGGATTTTTTTAGAAACAATTTTCCATTGAAAAGTCTCGAAAACCGGTCTATTAGGCGTGTGTGTGTACGTGTGTGCGAGTGTGTGTGTGTATGTGTGCGCGTGTGTGTGTATATGTGTGTATGTGTGTGTGCATTTAATTGTTATACAATATGGTATCAGATATTTTTGTGATTGTATTGATCATAATCAATACTTGTGTAAGGGTCACTACATTAACAAATAAAGTTGAATTACCCCCTACTCTTTCTCAAACACATCTACCATGTAACCAGTGAAGGAATTTATTTTTACCGCACAGCGAGCTGAATGATAAAGCTCAAAGATCTAGAAATCGTTGAGCAAAATTATCCCAACCTGGTAAGTCTTTAATAAGCGTCAACACAAGAGTTATCTTCTGGGATATTCCGTGGATAGATTTTAAGAGTTAGTGTGTGCGATTTTGTTTAGCTTAATCTAAATTTTTGATTCTTATTTGATTCATATGCGAATAATTTTATTACATTTTATTATATTTAGACGTGCTAATAACCATTTACTTTATATTAACGCGAGAATCTTGACTATAGAAATAGATACCATTCTTTTTCTTGATTATTTATATAATTCCAGGCAAAAGTTTACGTCACTTAAAAAGTAAAATATAGTCAAAAGGTTTTAGTTTTTTTATACTTTGTTAAAACGTTTAAAATAACATTTCATTGATGATTATTAAAAACTATTTTTAGGTAAAGTAGTACACATAATTTCTAAAAAAACTTCTAAGTTGTAATGTTGGAATGATTTTTTTTTTGTAACTGTTTAAATGTTTAAACAAAAAAAAAAAAAAAATTAAAGAAATATGATTTGAGCTGGAATACAACATAAAGTTGTCGCTAATTTTAAGTTAGTGTTAATTTTATATATTTTACTCTTAAAAATAGGGTGAAGAAAAAATGTTTGTTTAAATATTTGCATTTTGCCCTTTAATAATTTTTATTATTGCAAGACTGAATTGATTTCTTATGAGTCAATCTATTTATTATATTGAAATAATTTTATCTATCAAATAAATCTATGTGCCTCGTATATGTCAAGTTCTTTGATGGATACTAAAATGTACATACTATGGCTTCCGAAACAAACATATTTTAAATTTGTTATTAATTTATTTATTCAATTAATATTTACTATTGTTAAAAAGAATGTTAATTATTAGTATTTTTCTTGAAAATAGGTATGTTGAAAATGAGTAACACTTTGCTTTTTTTAGAAGTCATTTTAAATCAGATGATTATAGGTTATTATCTTCATTTACATCATATTCTAAAGCCGTTACTTACTCAATTAAATTACTTTTTTTTAAAACGTGCATTGAAAAGAGTTAACAAATTATAACAGATTTCCTACGGTAATTATAAAAATAATAATAAAATTGGGTACTTTTCTTAATAATAAAAAATAATTCTACAATAACTTTTTTATTTTTTATGTTGTGATAATTTACAAAAACTCATTACGATTGTCGATAAAGTAGTAGCTGTAGTGGAGAAATAGTAGTTGTAACCCTCTGTTGATAAGTGAAGTCTAAGTAGACAGACCAAGCTTGTTACTAATAGAACAATGAAACGGTAACAAGAAATACAAGATGATAACATGGAATAAATGAAAATATCAATATAAAACGAATATAATGTAAAAAAAAAAAAAATTTTTAGTAACACGTTTGAAGAATGAAGAAAGGATACCAAGTAAAATGAAAACTGACGAAAGAAAAGAATAGAGAGTATAGTAAGATGAAAAGGGACAGTGCAATAACGGTGAAGAATGGAAAGACAGAGCTGAGAAATGAGAAACAGTAAAAGGTAGAGTATACCTCAATAAGAAGAGAAGAAGGTGCAAAAAAGCTAAGTACTTAACAATACTAAGAAAAGAAGAAGGCATCCAACAATTAAAAATATATTTAATAAGTAAAATTGCATATAACATATATTGCATAAAATAATTCATGTTACTAGTCTAATATGTGATAAAGTTTCAATCAATCAAAAGTTACCAAACGGACATAATGGAACATCATCAAGTAAAATTAAAGAAACAAAAAATTTGCAGAAGCATCAAATGTACTTTCCTCTATTACAATAATTAAATTCGTTACATCGCAACTTGTTATCGCGTTCATTCACCTGATGACCTAGACCACATGGACACTCGACTGCCCTCCTAATTAGCTTTTGGCGCGACGCAGACACAATGTACATAAAGGTCGGCTCTCCTTACGGGGAGAAAGAGCCAGGAACAAAAAAGAAGAAAGGCTACGAGAGTATCTTACGCGTGCAAATTGCCAAGAGCAATGTGTAATCGCAACACCTCTTTTCTTCACTCCAATTATCCTGGATGCGCGCTGTGTTACATTTGCTCATCGACGGTGAAGCTTGCTCACGAGAAAAAGAATCGTGAGCGCGCGAAATCAAAATTTGTGGCCTGTGGCTGATCGTAAAGTACCGGATTTATGACCGCCAGGAATATTAATTTACGACTGGAAGCAAGAATTTCCCCTATTGACATGGAAAACTGAATGGAGGATCAATGAGAGCATTATTTAGGTTTCGCGATGCTGAATAAAGGTTACAAATAAAAATATGCTTTGTACGTGGATAATTAATATTGTTAAATTATTACGGAAACGATTTTTTATAAGCGAAAAAATTTGCTTTGCATAAAGTAACTGTAATTTTATGATAGAATATCAAATTCTTACATTTAATTAGCCGTACATGCTAAACAATGATCTGTGAAATGCTTTTATGCATCATGGGTTAAATTGATAGAATAAAACAATTTGAAAAAATACATTAAAAAATAAATGCAAGAATCATTAAAAACAATAATATCTATAAAAACTAAAATTTTATGCTTCAATACCTTCTCAAATAACACTATCTATGTTCCGGTCTATAAATTTTATGAAAAATTACTGTACTTATTTTAATAAAAATCCGTTATTGAATATATACAAAAAGTTCGCAAGAAAGAAAATTTACAACTGCTTTTTAATTATACTTTTGGATTACCAATATTTTATTGAAATTTTAAATATTCTATATAAATTACAATTATTAGTCTTTATACAATGCCCAGTATAGTATAAGTAGTTTATATTTAAAAACAACTATAAATTAGTTTGTGTACTAAAGTATTAATCTTCGTTTTATCAAGTTTATATTTAAAAGATTGTACAAATGATAAAAAAATCGAAAAATTTTTGATACGTACCTTTTATATTGACACTTTAAAAATGTAATCGTCATGAAAGAGCAAGGATTATAATTGGTGAAAATACTTTTTATTGGTAATGAATAATGGCAAGATTTTGCATGAAAAACAGTGAAAATATATAATACTAATACTTTCAAAGTACAGTCAGGTCATCTGAGTAACTTCATCAAATCGTGATACACATATAAAGTTGGACAATACTGAATATGCAAATAAAAATATTTGATACTGGACCAATATTGGTGAATCTCTTTTAATCAAAATATTGAATTGACAAATAAAAAAAAATGTTATAATATTATTCATGACAGTCTATTTAACATTGTTACGATACTGTATCAAAATATAAAAATTTTAACTATGCACCAATACCGATCCAGTATCAAACTTTTTCACAGACATGACAAAACATCAAATAAATAAATAAATAAATACATAAATACGTAAATAAATAAATACGTGCAACGACGATCGGTGTGTGTCATCATTATTTTCGATAAAAACTGACTAAAAAAATAGAGACGAGTGCGGCGATTATCCGATGCGCGCTTTCGATAATAACGTATAAAATGGTATTATGAAAATGATGCGATGTGGTGTCGATTCCAGCTATCCTCAAATTCAGGTAACCGGTATCGCGTCGAGGGCTCGCTGCCAGCCCCCACCGTATCCACCTCCATGGTGTTCCGACGCTGTGGCGTAGATGACTTCGTGGCCGCCTCCGCCACCAGAGACCAGCTTCTTCAAGCCGATGATCGCACTGAGCACCAGCGCTATCTTAGCGGTGAGCAGAGCCGTGCCCGCCAGAAAAGCTATCTTACCGAAGGCCAACTGCGCCAGCATACCTGTAGAAGCAAAGACAAAACGAATGGGAGAACGTTAATGACTAGAGAGCTATTATTACTTGATTCTACGTTTGCTTTTTTAATGGTTATTGTTTCAGGTAAAGTGGATGTGTGTTTGCGAGCGGTATAACTGTTGTGCGCGTGCGGGCATGTATGTAGATCGAGAGTTATTATTGCGAGATCGGCAGTTGATTATGTTCGATCTACTCGGAACGGAAAATCGGTAACTGTCGGGTTACTTTCTACGCCTTGCGAGTATGATTCTGAGATGCGCTTTTGTTGATTATCCGGTTCAATTTATCTTTGAGAGAAGGAAGAATGACTAGACTCAATTACGGTCGCTCATCTAAGTAGGAAATCTGAATAAGGTGCGAGGCGTGACAATATATTTATGATGATGAATGTTTTGAAAGTTCGAGGCATTAGTTTCGAGGGATGGAATTTTTAATTAAAATTTGAATTATTGTATATATATTTTAAGAGAAATAATGCAGATTTTATTTCAAATTCAGGGAAATGTTTGTAAATATTTTGATAAATAGTCAAAATTATATTTCAAAATGTTTTTAATGTTTTCATAACACTATTTTCAATACAGTTACACCTAGGAAAAGATTTTCTTTAAGGTAGTTTGTAAAAAGATCTTCTTTATCTTTCTCAGAAGCATTAGTAAAGCGCGTTTAGAGCCAATTTAATGACATGAGAACGGTGTTTATGTAATTTAAGTAGAAACAGACGAGCACTCTCAGACGGCCTGTTTAAGTTTATCTCTCATCTTATTTTAATTGACTTTAACCCCGTTTTTCTCGACTTTCCCTTAGTTGAAAGAGGACATTTTTTCCAAGATTTAGATCCATTTATATTTTAAACAATAGTAAATGTTACTCCAGTTTCTTACAGAAGACGGAAGTTCTACTCTAAATATTTCTCAAGATTTTCGCAATTATATTTGGTAAGGGCTTAAAAATATTTAAAAAATTTTATTTATAATACGATGCTTAATTAGTAGTTACTTAATTAGTAGTTACTTATATAACTGAGAATTTCATGAATCAAAAATAAACCGGTCTAAATTTAGATCACTAACACAAGTGTCTATAAAAACGTTTTATTTTAATTCCTTTTAAAATCATGTAATAAACGTCTAGGGAAGTTATTAAATAAGTTTTATTAGTTGTACTTCGAGATTTACTATCAATAAAATAATAAAATCGATACAATTAATTATTTGAGGGGGAATAGTTAATTAATTTAATATTCGCCATAAAATTATTTTTATAATGAATTATTTACGTCGGTAATTATTTACGCCACGGAATGTAAAAACTAATATTTAACGTAAGAACAACATTAGTAATGATTCAAAAATTATATTGTCCATTCTTGTGTTCTTGAAACAGTTTCAAGTATTCTCGTGATTTGCGCAGTCCCGTGTAATTGTATGAACTTATTAACTATGTGTACTAGAGTAGAGTGAACGCCGAAGTAATCGTGTATAAACGCACTCAGGTATGCAATTGCCCCGACTTCTGGACGACTTGAATCAAGGTGAGTATTAAAGCCCTCCGTTAATTTTTAGAATACTTGCAGGGTAATTTACAATCGGTGAAATACTGTTTCTGTGTGTTACGGTTACTCTAGCGTGATATTTAACTTGTCGATTTTCGTTTGTTTTAATGTACTTAATAATATATTTATATGATTAATATTAATGTAAATTATTTATAAATAATTTATAAACAATTTATAAATTATTCAATTTTTATAATGTTGACAATAGCTTATCATAAATAATTACATAAGTTGAATATTTACCTGCCAGAGCTAATCCTCCCATCATGACACCACCATATCCTCCCTTCTTGTCTTTCTTCCCTCTACCTAAAACATTATTAATAACAGTTGATTTACTTCTTGATTTACCAGTATTTATACAAGACTTACTGCAACTATTTGAAATAAATAGAAACTTTCAAATTAAATGGCAAGAAATAAATAATTATTTTAGATTAATTAATTAGTACAAAAGTTTTATGAATTATAACTCTTGCATTTATCAAACTAAGATTAAGATTATCCAATTTAAAAACTAAAACTAAAACTAATCGTTATTTTACAGAAGCATCAATAAAGAAAAAAAAATACTAAATTAAAGCACAAGTATCGAGTTACCTTCAAAAGCATCCCCGGGTATCGTCAGCTTGATGCTCCTCGAGCTAAGATAATCATGAAACTTCTTATCCAGCTCATCATCCAGGCTCCTCTGCGTACCATTGGCCTCGAGATTCTGCAGGTCCAGGCTCCTGGCAGCGTTCGAGTCCCTGCCGATCGATATAAAATCGTTCACCGCGTAAACTGTATCATCCTTGATCGCGCTGTCCAAAATCTCCAGCGCCCGCCTATTCAAGCAATCAAAGGTATTCTTCTCCTTGGTGCACCTGCCAAAAAGCTTGCCATAGCTGTCCGAGGTGCGAGCTTCGCCTAACGCCACCAGAAGGCCCAGACCGAGTATCCAAAACCTCGTCATGATCGCGTGGCCGCTGCGCGCGTTACTCCGGAAACAACAACAACAACCGCAACAACAACAACAACAAAAACAACCGTACTTGTCACTCGTCCATTCGTGGCGGTAGCCTCTGCATCCGCCGACTGATCAAACAACGCCTCGGAGGCACGGCTCTTATATACTTTTTCCGGAGCAAGTGTAACCGACGGCTGCTACGGAGGGGCGAGCTGCCGCGAGTGCGTATATACACGCGCTGTTTAGCGCCTCTCCGGCAGGGGGGGAGCTGGCGCCCTGAACCAAAACACAATTCGCGCGCGCGCGCGCGCGCCAGCGAGGAGATGTACCAAGGAGGAAGCGCGAGTATGGGCAGGAGGAGCATCCTGATGACCCGCTTGCCAAACGAGCCTCGAACGCAAGTTCGAGGAAGAGATCCGCTGTCTGAGGCCGCCGAGGAGTAGGGTGGCACGTAGACGAACCGAGCGTGTACGTGCCATGGGTATATGGGGCTTGGAAGTGAGGAGAAGAGAGAGAGATTACAGTGGTGTTTGATGATTGTATGGAAGCTGGGATTGGTGTGAGTACAGGTCGGGGGAAAAGTAAGATTTTCAGCGCGGTTTCTAAAATTGAGTCTCGATCTTTATGTAGTTGAAGTTTCCATCGATGATCCATCGAATTTTTTTTTTTGCGTCAGTATTTAGAAAATAATGTAGAAC
>UELX01001967.1:0-36102 GCA_900480035.1 Eupelmus urozonus
CACCCATCAACTATGTACAATGTTCCTATCATGGACCGAGCCGATATATCGGCTCTCCGGCCCTTTAAAGGTTAAAACGTTAAAAATTTTAAAATTTTAAAAAAATTGAAAAATTTAGAAAACATTAATGTAATTTGTTATTGAAATAATATACATTATAAAGTCCTCAATTATACATTCCTTTTCTATGCACAAAAAAGGACTTGTACATGCTTTTGTTAAACAAGCACAGTATGTAACAAGAAAGTGGCTTTTTCAGACTCGCGTTTAAAACTCTTGTATCCATATGCTTGTTACTCGTGCGCAAGCATCACCCTTGCTAGAGAAAGTCAATTAACCTTCCTAAATGCACAATATACTATTTTTTATTTATAAAGAAAAGTACCATTTTTGGGCAACGGATTTCGTTAAAATTGACGTTAAAAAAGACCCAAAATACGGGACGCATGAACCGGCGTTTTATCGAATGGGCCCTGAAGTCACAAATTTACCTCATTTAAACATTTTAGCCCCAAAACACAAATCAAACGCTTTATTGTATAAAAACTAAAAAATATTAAAAAATAAATTTTTTCCATTAAAAACAATGATAATTTTTAATTAGCAATATTGAGCTTAATTTTTCATTGTTTATAATTGTTCATGTAATGAAGAGTTCAATTTGTATGCCTTAAATAAAAGCTTTCTTATGGCATGTTAAATAGACTTTATAGATAACTGAACATTACATATTTTTAACACGTTATAAAGATAAATGTAACCTTGTTTTTGGACTCCAAATTTGAGACTGTAATTCCCGTTCGACAAATCTCCTTCAGTTTGATTTTTAAACTGTCAATTATAATTTATTTCTTATTTTATCTCATAAAATATAATTTGTAGAAAGCTGAATCCGTAAAAACTGCTTTAGAGATACTTGTTGGAAAAGATCAACTTGAAGGAATGACTTGTAGTAAAACAAAACAACAAATAGAGGCGTGGAAACAAGTAACTTTGGAAGAACTGCCAGTAATTCTTATATTACATTTAAAATGGTTTGATTATAAAGCTGATGGCTGTTCTAAAATTGTGAAGAGTGTAGAATTCCCCATAGATCTTAAAATCGACAACAGTAAGTTCTAGCATAAAAGAAATTATTTTCATTTTTTACATAATTGAAGTATATTTTTTATTTTTTCCTTTCAGAATTAATGTCCGCAAATGCCAAACCAAAGTTAAATCACAAACAAAGACAGTATAAATTGTTCGCTATCACATACCATGATGGAAAAGAGGCAACCAAAGGTCATTATGTAACCGATGCTTTTCATGTTGGATATGGCGGCTGGGTCCGCTATGATGACAGTTCCCTTAAAGGGGTCTCAGAGGCAAACGTACTGAATCCTCAACCACCCAGAGTACCATATTTACTATATTATAGAAGATGTGATACTATTGGAAATAATCAATCAAATACTGTTAAAGCGCGGTAGATTACTAGCAGCAAAGGAAGTCCTACTAAATAGTTTAACGATTCGTTTTAAATAAAAAACTTGCATTTTTATATTTTCTAAATTTAATCAGATTTGTATTTAAGCGATTTACAAAACGAATGAAGCGTTAACAGATCGAAAATTATATTATTGTAGAAAGAAAAAGCGTTACACTTTTTAAATGTATCATATTCTTATCGTTATATATATAGTGAATGCGACCGTTATGAGTTTGATGTAATCAATCTTTGGTATGTGAAATAAAAATGAATAAGAGACTATAAACAAATGAAATTAGAACTAAAGATTTATCATTAAAGGAGAAACTGTTTCTTAGTTATGTACATATAAATTGTGAAATATACAAATACAAATTATAGTTATTTGTTTCAATATACATTTCTATGTTTTCTCCTTTTCTGATCAATGCTTTATCAATTGCAATTGTTTATAGGTTCTTATTTTACTAATAAAATATATGTAGTTAACTCATTTATTTTTTTATATATGTACACATATAATAGTATTTTATTTTTTCTTATTATTAGAAATTTACAGTGGAAGAAATAACAATACTTATCATTAAGTTTTCTATTTCTTTATAAATTTCAAGAAAGTATTTATAAAAAGATTCTTAGTTTATTGATAAGTCTTATTGATTAATACTAAATTATTTATCACAAGTATCAGTACAATAACTGAACAACCCAACAATCCCTGTGATGCATTTTCTCAGACAAAGATACATTTGTATCTTTGAGTTGTCTTATATTTATTATTATAATAATACTAATTTTTATTTACACAATTTAAATCCTTTCATCAATATCTTGCAATTTGAAAATTCTGATTTCAATAATAAATTATCTGTGTAATGCTGACTTAAATAAGTTTACAAAAATTACAAATGCCTTTGATAAAAACACATACAAAAATAATATTAATATTTAAATTACAACTTAAATCTTTCTAAAAACTCTTCTAGCCTTGGAATATCTCTTCGATAAATATATGGAATACATAAAATACTTAACAATAAAGAAAAGAAAAAAAAGTTTGTCAGAAGATGCTAAAAGTGTGGTAAACAAACTTTACCGGCAAACAGTTCTGAAATTACTGTAATCCACAGTGCTAAAACAAATAAAATGTACGAAATGCCTACTTGATGAGAATTAGGCAATTGATAAGGTTGTCCACCAATTTCATCTATGTGAAATCCCATTGGGAATATAACTGCTGCTAAACAAAATAGCACCACTGCAATAAAAATATTACAAATTGATTATTAAAGTAATGTTTAATTTTCAAATAGAAATAACACGATTCTCTTACTTGCAGTAAATCCAACCCAACGAGCATAAGGAATAAGATTACGGTCCCAATGTGAGCTAATTAAAAGAATAACTGTGGTAGTTATTAAAATACAGCCAACCAATATGCAAATCAAGGCCATCCACCATTCTGGTTTCAACTCTGGTTTATAACAAATTTGAGGTCTATTATACAATGTCATACAAGACCACATTAAACCTAATCTTGTATCACCTGAAAAAATTTTTAGCTTTAACTTTTATAAATTACTTTACACAAAATGCTGTACTGATAAAAATGTTTACCTCCGACATCAGTTATAATCCAGTCTGGCATAGCAAGACTAACAATTGCAAACATATCAGCTGCGAGAAACAATGTTCCTGAGATCACAGTTAATTTATCCATTGTATACTGTTATACAATACTTTAAAAAATGCAAAACTAAAAATCAAGAGTTCTCATTTTTATGAGCTGCTTTTGTTTATTAATTTTGTTGCATAAAATTAATATTAGCAAGTAGATTTTTGTTTAATAATTTAAACAATTTGTAACAATCTTTATATTTCTATTTAAAGTTTACAAGACATTGTTAATCCACTGACAAAACAGAACATTTTCTGTCAAAATATGTTTTCAACAAAGTATTTCCATCAATGATTATTTACTACTGATCAACTGACCCGTGCACAAGCACATCATAAACAGTGAATACTGTAGAAAGAAACATATGTGTTCCACAAGAAGTGTACTCCAAAATAGTGACACCTATGAATGAGCGCCAAATTTAATTTTGATACTTAAAGCAGCTGTAGTTTCAGAAAGTAAACAAATAATCAGAACAGACATACTGAAAACCTATCTTACTCTATAAACATATAGAATTAAAAATGTAATAAGAAATTTCGTTTCTGTATTTTTAAAAATACTAGCCGATATTTAGAGGTTATGTGTTGCATCATTGCAGCAAGTATACTTGTTGGTTTCTACAGTGACGTCATCAACAGGCAGTGGGGAAAGTCAAGCTGCTAAACTTTTTCTCGATATATAAAAGGCTAGAGGACGAGGAAGTGTTCAGTAGAAATCAGTGCACACGCTGATGATAATCGCATAATTTTTTTTCTTTTTCACTGAAAGTTTAGACTTTTATGATTTTGGTTATATGCTTAATTGGGCATGAAGTCACGAGCATAAAAAATTACTAGTACAGGGCAGAGGTGCAATAATCACGTTTCTCTAACGACGATTTTCTACAATACAACGAGTTGAGATGGCTCTTGTAATAAGAAAGTTACACAGAATTCCAAAATCTCTCTTTTCGTCGTCGCTTTCGAAATCGTGGCCAATAAGTAATCAGACAGCAAAGCCGGTCTTTTTAGCGAGGCATACGTCCACGACGAAACCACTTAGTGAGAAGAAAGAGTGAGTAAAACCTACTTTTTATTTATTTTATTGTTATTAAAAATCGACAATTTTTTAATTTTTTCTTTTTTATTATGTTAATTAGAGTCAAAGTGACATTTGTTAGAGCTAGCGGAGAAAGGATAGAAGCCAAAGGAAAAGTTGGTGATAGTTTGTTAGACATTGTTGTAAATAATGAAATCGATTTGGATGGATTTGGTAAGAACTTTAGATTAATAATACAACTGCGTACTTATGATTAATGAAAAAAAACACTAAATTGTCTTATTGATTTATACAGGAGCCTGCGAAGGTACTCTAACGTGCAGTACTTGTCATTTGATATTTTCCCAAAAAGATTATGATAGTCTACCAGAAAAACCAACAGATGAAGAGCTGGATATGTTAGATCTAGCATATGATTTAAGTGATACGTAAGTATCTAAAAAGGGAATAATTTTTTCTGAATGATTTGTTAAGTTTTTAACTTTAGTTTTCATAAGTTAAATTCAATGAGAGATCAACCAAGTAATTTTTATTCAGTATTTTTAAATTGTTGAAATATTATAATATTTGTATGTGTAAAAGATAACTTTATTTCAAATATTTGCAAAAAGCATATCGTATCCGTGATAAGCAATCTATGAATAACAATGGAAATCAAAATAACCTTATCAGTGTTTGTATTCCTTCAATTTAATGGATTTCTAATTTTTAAAATGTTTTTTCATTTGAAAGCAAATAAGGAAATATTTTATTTAATCTAAGAAATAATAAATAATTAATTACAGATCAAGATTAGGATGTCAAATAATAATGTCAGAAGAACTAGATGGTCTTGAAGTTAAAGTACCTGCAACAATCAATGACGCAAGAGCATAACAAAGGCCTATTCCTATTAGTAATTAAATTGCAACTAACTCAATTTCCATATTTGACTCAAGGTTTTTATAGAATTCAGGGCAGAGAAATGAATCATGTAAAAATGCTTCCAGTTGTATGTAAACTATTGTACATAAATGGAATTTAGCTATACAGAGAATAACCTTGTACTTAGTAAATCAAAGTTTTTACAAAGAACTGTTATATTGAAAGTGTTTATATATACATATGTATAAAATGAAAAAGTCATGAACATATATAGATAATTGTAACTGAATTTATAGTTTATTTAATATTTTAGCGAAATATTTTTAAATGACCTGTTAATAAAAAATAAAATAAGATTTTTTTAAAGAAATATACGAGTTTAATTTATCTCTTTTGCTCCTTAAATAACTAAAGTGAATAGGTCTAAAGATGACTTATAGATAGTTATAATCAAATAATTTATTTTTTATTCGTTTCGTTCCAGAGTATACACAATGAATCAATAATCTATAACATTATGTGTATTAGTACATAAAGCTAAAACACTTTTGTACTTGGTGAGTTATGTGGACCCAATAATTTATTTTGCCTTTAAATTTTATATAAACTATGAAATTATTTGTTTTAACTACACTACTTACATGATGTGGCAACGATACACATTACATTATTATATAATTTACATATTTTCATTTTGTTACCCTGATTTTTATGAGGCAACGTTATAATAAAAAAATAGGTTGTTAATTATGTGCAACACAGCTAAAATGCTTATTTACACATATCGAAAATTAATATCGACTTAAATTTAATCATGAACGTTTTTATAAAATGTTCGTGAAAATTGATAACATTTGTCTTTTCATAATCTTAATTATAAGTTTTATACAATCAATAAAATAGTTTGATTTTCAACAGACCATTATACAAGTATTTTTTACATAATTGTAAAATTTTGATATTTGATAAGTTTACTTTTTTTCAAATAATCACAATTACATTCTACAACGAAAATGCACTTGCTTTTTGTATTCAATTAAAAAAAAATTACACAGTAAGGCAAGAAATTGTTACAATATTTCATGTAGAATTAAAAAATCAATAAAACCATTGTAAAAAGCGGCAGTGATCCCAGAGGTAAAAGGTTTCACATATTTCAAATCAGTCTTTCACGGTTTGCATTGTAGCAGCTTATTTCCTGTATTTTATAAATCCCGTATCTATAAGCAGTACATGAAACTCGTTTGAACTTTGTAAAAGGCAACCTTAAAGAACAGGAAGATAAAGTAAATATAAATAACAATCTGAATAAAGTCCTAAAATTTTCTCAAAATGTTCGTCAATAAAGATCTCCAAATACATTTGTATAAATAGAAAAAACGTACAAGAGTACATAAATACACAAGAAAGTTTATAGATAATAGTTCGTCGCAAAAATGTCTTATCGGTACAGAGGGATCATTCCTAAAGAACGTCGTAAAAAATCGATTTCACGCATCTTAAAAATCAGTGCATATAAATTCATTCATTACAAAATCTTGCAACTAACCGTAAACATTATATAAGAAAACGCACTCCCTTTTTTCCATTCTAGGGGATCGCGTGCACATAAGTCAACGACGATATCTGGCAAATGTAACATTGCGTATATACGTAAAACGTTAAATGCACAAACAGTCTGCAGCGCAGTCGAACAATCGGCGAATCAACAAAATTTAATAGTATAGGAGCGGCTTCAGACGAGAGTCGAGAGCTCGTGGGGACTGTTGGTATTAGCTGCGCTGCTGAGGTCGAGGGTAGCGGCGGGCAGGCCCGGACTGACGCTGCCCGTGGCCTCGCGCGACATGAGCTGCTGCTGCGAGCGGTTGTGCTTGTGATTGGCGGGACTGGTGGGCGAGCGGTCGCCCGGCGTGGCCGGCGGGCTCGCTGGTCCCAGGACGACGCCGGCGCCTCGTTGCGACGCGTTCAGCTGGCCGTGCGCCGTCGAGGAGGAAAGCAGCAGGGGCGGCGACATCGAGACGTGCCGGTGGCCGTGCAGCTGGTGCTGCAGCTGCTGCTGGTGATTACCGGTGCTGGAAGTGAGGCCGCGCGGTAGCGCTCCGCTCGTGGCCAGCTGCTCGCTTGTTGCCAGTCGACTAGCGGCTCCGTAGCTCAGCGGCATCGAGCGAGGCTGCTGCGTCTGCACCTGCTGCTGCGCCTGTTGCGCTTGCTGCTGCTGATGCTGATTTTGCTGTTGCTGCTGCTGATGGGCCTGTTGTGAGTGCGACTGGTTGTGGAGCGTTTGCTGCCGCTGGAGCTGCGCCGCGGCCTCGTACTGCTCGCGTCGGAGCGCCTTCATTGCGTTTGTCTTCTCCTGTGAAAAAAAAAAATTAAGATTTAGTTTTGTTTTTAATGTACAACTAAATTTTAGATTTTAGAATTTTTAAGCTGTTTTATTATTTTCTTTTAGATTTTAGCATTGATACCTAATATCAATAAACTTCATCATTGAACTATCAATTTTGAAAATGAGCCTTCCACTATTATCAGAAGCTCGTTGATCTTATCCTCGTCAAAAGTTAATAGCTATTATGTATACAGCTGATCCATCAAACAGAGTTTATCTTAAAGCAGATGACTTGATTTTAGATGTGGCAATCGATCACAATCAGAATAAAAAAATGAGTTTTTTTTTTAAACATTTCTCTATTACGACTCGTAAAAGCAATACTAAACGAGATATTAAATTAGGAAAATTAATTGAAATTATCTATTTCGCGTTATCACGAACTTGTAAAGAAGAAAAATACATTAAGCTTTAATTTCTAACGTTTGAAGCAGGCATTCTAAAATGGCAATAAAACAAATCAAAGTAAAGCCGGAAAGGAGACTTCCATCATCCCGCATGAAAAAACTCCAACTTTTCTCTAGAAACAGGCGCACACAAGTCCGCGGAGATCGAAATCGATTAAGAGAAAAAATGGTGACTCGAGCCGAAGGCATTCCCGGAATGTGCCGCTTTGTCTTGACTCTATCCTTCCCACCTGATTTTTTTTCTCTCCTCTTTCTCTCTCTCTTTCTCTAAACCAACCGTCTATGTGTCCGTGTGTGTTCGGTGGGCCATCGAACCGCCTTCGATTATATACATATAGGCGCGCGCGAGCTTGGAGATAAAAACCTACGCGCACATAAAAAACCAGTTCCCTCACGGAGTGTCGCGCGATCGTGAGCTCAGACGCATAAGCGAGCCTCGCGGAGCCCGCGCGACAATGTAAACAGTGCGGCTCGCGTAATCGCTCAGCTAGCCCCGACTCTACGACGATTATGCTAATCGGCCATACGTCTATAACGGCGGGCATATACGTCTCTAATGCGCTGCTTGTGTAGTGTGACCCCGTTTTTCGTAAAGTCGACGATCTATCGATCGATCCAAGGCTGCGCGTGCATATGGCTGTAGCTGTGTTATCGCGCGGCTGCACAGCCTCGTCGCGCGCTCTGCAGGCTTGCGCATAAGCTGCGTGCTATTTTGAGTGTTTGAGTGGTACTTACTTTTTGCCATACAAAGACAGTGTGCACCAAGGCGCAGCCGCAGAAGATAATACCGAGGCCGATGAACACCGACGTCACGATTGCCGGCGTCGACTGGAATTGAATGAACGTGTAGAGGATCATGCCTGAAATTTAAGGAGATTCAATGTTAATTTTGGATGCGTGCAGTTTTGCTTGATTTATTTGTTTTTTTCTTTTTTTTTTGGCGGAGGAAATGTTGGTAGTTTTTTGACAAGATAGATAGATTTTGATAAGCCTGCCTTTTGCGTGTATATAGAAACATAAAGAAAGCGTAAACTTTAGATTCCAAAACTCCAAAAATCATCCTCAAATTTTGATCAAAATTTATAATCTAGAAGATTGTCTATCTCTAAATAAGTTTGATATTTGCTTCGATATAATAGTTTTGGTAATTAATAAGGCTTTAAGTAAGGACTAATAATGCTTTAGCTGAATTTGAATAAATTAAAATATTTTTGAAATTTTATTGGCTATCAGCTTTCTATCGGGAAAATAATGATTAGTGGAAGTTAAAAAATATGAAAATACAAAAATATTACAACCATTTTGTAAAACTATTAAATATTAAAGAATAACGTTTAATACGTAAACGTATGGCTATAAGTCCATTACAGTCATCAAGACTATTAATTACACTATCCGTAAGCATCCTCCTCAAGCATTATCGATATTCTCCCATCATTAATTCAACTTTATCTCCATGATTTAGGATTACCGATTTCCCAGAAAAGGTCTAATCTTAAAAATTTTTATTCTAATAGCTCTCCCTTTCTATCGTTCCTCGCGAGCGAAAAATTAGTCTATCCGGGACAAGGTCTCGAAAGAAAAAAAAAAAAATAATAAAATAAACTACCGAATCCCGTAAAATGATTTAAGTTCTATATCTTGGCAACTTGAAAGGAATTCCACCGCCGAAGCTCCGTATACGCAGGTAATAATCGCGAGCACCCCGCGCACGTTAGGTTCATTAAAAAGACAAAAAAAAAAAAAATTTATATACACAACAGGTATACGCTCGCGCTCCGGCATCATTTTAGCTTCTTTATCGCTCATCCCATATATGTATATACGCGCGTTCTCGAGAATCATTCGAGAAAAAAAAAATAAAAGAACCGATTCTTCATCAGCTAGTCATCGGGCGAGTGGTCCGGAGCTTCCGAAACCTTTTTGATGAAGGTGCGCGCGTGACGCGCGTATGCCGGAGGATATATGCTCAAAGTGATTACTTAACTTTCGTAAAGGTATGTAGCCGGGTTGAAAATTAACCGGTGGGTCCGGTTAGCTTACTAATATTTAGCTAGATTTGTTAGCTGAAAATACGAGTAAATTAGACAATAAGCGAAATTCAGTTGTAAAATCTGATTTAAGTAAATTTTGGTAGCATTGGCCTTGAGCTTAAAATAATTTTTCCGATAAAATATTATTCTACCAGAAAATATCAATATCAATATATAAATTTTTTTGACGTTTTACAAAAAAACAATAATTTCCTTATTTTTATTTAAAGTTAAATTTCGCTTTGATAGATTTCGTGTTGAAATGAGTGAATGATTGATTGGATGATTGCTTATTTTAAGTAACAGCTCAGTGGGTTAATGTTGTCGAAGCTACTATATTAATATTTCAAAGAAAATTTGGGGTGAATAACAGCCGATTTCGCCTTTAACATTAATATTTAATTCCGATCTGTTGTATTATCTGTCATAATGTTTTTGCTTTCTCACAAAACTACTGTAACATCACAAAACTTTATTTTTTATAACTTTACGGAATTAACGATATTTAACAGTACGATATTTTTTTAGATTACAGTAGACTTACAAGAATATTAATATCTATAAATGGACTCTTTCAGGTCCAGCATGTAGTATACATTTACAAAACATTCCGATGACTTTATGAATTTTCTATGGAAAAGGAACTCTCCAAGAATGGTGCAAACTTGATTTTGAAAAGGAAAATGGATTTAAATAATGATCTTAGGAAGCCACAGATATGTACACAGAGGAACGCGTGAACCGATCAAGTCGATACAGAAGAGGTGGGATGAGGAGCAGGATGTGTGTGTGTGTGCGCGTGTGTGTAAAGAGAGGAGGGAATACACGTATAGGTACAAGCACATATGAAAAAGAAGAATTAAATGAGTCTCTTACCAGTTAAGAAGACTGGAATGCTTATAAAAAAACCGCCGACCGCGCAGACCCGGCTGATCGACGATTTCTGCAGGTACTTGTTTGTCCTGAAACAAAATAAAAAAACAAGGAATTTCAGAACGATTTTCGCGGAACGTCAAGCCTTTCGAAAAATCATCGCTCAACAAGCCCCCCACCTCGAATTCCAAACCTTCCGCGCGCCAAAACCAAAACCAAAATCCCGCGATTACAGTCTCCCGCGTATAGAAAGAGAGATCGGGAAAAGATGCAAAGCAGATATCAATTAAGGTGTGCGCTCGCTCGGGCAAGTGGGCGCGCGCGCAGGAGGCTCTCTCTCTCTCTCTTGGCGCGAGAGAGGCGCGAGTGGTCATAAAAGGTCTTTGACCCGCGGAAGGGCTGCCGGCACACAGCCGCTCGCGCTCGCGCGCTGCCTCGTAGCAATGGCACACCGTGGGACTTTCTAGTGCGCGCAAGCGCGGACGCTTCCTTCTTGCGCGCGCGGAGCTCGCTCCAGATAAGAGTGCGGACTGCCACTCGGAATTGCGAGCTTTTGCACGAGCTCCGCTCTCTCTCTCTCTTTCTCGCAGCGAGTGTGTATACGCGTCCTGCAAGTTTTTATACGCATCGTTACTCTCTCTCTCTTTCTTACTCTGCGAAGCCAGCTGCGGATGCATCGCGCTATACAGGCTTGTAGCTCGCTGTGTAGAGGGTATGTATAATGTATGGGCAAATATGTACGCATCGCGACCTGTAAGAGAGAGAGAGAGAGCCTAGTGCACCCGCGGGCGATGCTTAGCACAATGCCGCGGCCTCTGCTCGAGCGCGTCCCTGTGTCTACGTGGCGTGCCAGCTGACCTATCGCTTTTTTACCTGAATAACCTCCTTTTTTCTCTCTCGGCTTTTATCTACTTTCTAAGCTGCCTGCTACAATGCGAGCTATTTTGCGTTTGTTCGCCGCGCGTTAAGAATGTATATACGCTTGTAAATCACAGCGGCTGTATTTACATTTTAAATAGAAACTCGCGCACCGTTCCAAAGACTCAATATAATTAAAGTCCAAACAACAACTGCATTTCTCCGGCTCTGCCAATTTCCGCGGAAGCCGATAAACAAACGGCGCCTGTAGCGGCAGCTAGAATCCATCTCCTCGGGTCTATTCTGCAAGGCTAACGCCAGGCTTTAAATATAATAACCGCTCGATTTTACACGCTCCTGTATACCTATATACACAGTTAAAACATCGCGCTTAGCATTACAGAATAGACTTGGCGCACGCAACTCACAGCCGCGCGCGCGCGGCAGTAGACAGCTCGCTATGTAACTGCGTTAACTCAGGAGCGGATATCCGAGCGTGTATATATATACGATCGCGAAAGAGTTAAGCACGCCGTGTCAGAAGTGTACAAGCCTGCAGCTGAGTGCCTCGGCGGAAATCGGAGACGTCTACGGCAGCTGTATATATAGCTGTGGGTTCGCGCAAGAGCTTAGTTCTTAGGCTCCGAACCTGTTTTCCATTTTGACCCACTTAGAGCGTGGAAATGCAAATTTTGAAAACTGTATAACAAGGCTAATTGCAGAGGCGAATGAGCGCTGAGAACAAGTAATAAAAGTTCTTTTGTGTGTGTACACAAACGAGCAAGCTCGCGGCCGGCTAATTTGCCTGCTTTGAGGAATACAATTGCATAGGCTGCACGCGCGTAACGGATTTCTGCTTATCGTGCTTTTTTAACGTAGAGTTGCAGAATAAACAATTCGTATTCCTGAATGATAATGATCTCACGGCTTATTCGTCCGTCAACTCGCTCGTAATAGACGAAAGAATCCAAGCATCCACAAAGGCTTGAAAAAAGGGGAGCGAGACCAATGCGATTCAATTGAAATAGTTGAGAGCGCGAGCCGAGGCAAAGGAAATTTCAGCGGGCGAGCGGCTTTTTTTAATTGAAACTCATTCGTTCCACTTAAAATTTAAATGCTCGTCGAAGGGAGTATATACTCTACCAGAGTTCGGCAGCGCGAGTCCGCACGACAAAACGTGATCCGCAGTCTCCCCGGGGCTCTCTAGCTCGCGGGCGCGCAGAGTCACGACGGCTTCATTATTGCCGAGAAACTAGACTTTGCTTTGGAAAATCTTTGCCTCGAAAAAGAAAAGGCGCAGCGGAAGAGGCAGGCCTGAATAAGTAAAGCTCGGTAGGCACGCGATCTCAGCGCTCGCAGGTATACATAGACCAAGAGGTGCGTGCCCCCGCATATATAATAACGCTTATGCCGCGCGTCCGGACGTGCAAAGGGAAACCGGCGTTCCCGCATATAATCGAACGTAGCCGGCTGATGGCGCGCATTGACGAAAGACGCAGAGCGTCTAAAGAGCGCGCAGGAACGAAAAGCCGGAGCGGTGTACTATATATAGTCGCGCGGGAGGGCTCTGATTTGCATTCCCATTCATTGCGGCCTGTACATAGCGAGAGAGAGAGGAGAAAGCGAGCGCGCGCGCGAGGAATCCGCCTCTCTCGCCGCGAGCTGCTCCGCTGTTATATTATACATAAGCAACGGCAGAGAGACAGAGACGAGGCGGGTTTTGTCCGGCCCCTGAATGAGCTTCCGCGAGCGATCAAACAAGTCGTGCGTCGAGATTAGTGCCGCGGGAGAGGCGCGCACGCCCGCATGGAAAAAAAAAGCTGTGAATCGCTCCACGATTTCCTGCTACTGCTCTCTTTCTTTCTTACACCAACAGGCGCTCGCGCAAGCACGATTTGATAAATGAGGCGCGCGAGCTATCCAGCTTGATTTTTACGCCTCGTGCTTCTATGTGTATGTATACACGTGTACATGCGTAGAGTGTTTAGAGAACGAGCGTCGACGGCTGGCTTTCAGAGTGACGATGCGCGCCTCGGTTCACGGGCTCAAAGCACAAAGAAAGCCAAGGCCCTGAAAGATCGGCGCGGCATATTCAGAGCGCCGGGCATTATGTCACACTCCGGAGCGCAGCCGGCTTTCGGAGCGACGAATATTTTTTTTTTTTTTTCACGGCGCTCGCTCTTTTCGAGCTTGTGTGTATAGAGCTCGACTTCCTTCCTCCTATCGAGCTGCTGGTGGGGGTGCCATTCACACCTTGGCAGCGAGGTTTGCATGTATGAATAATTTTGAATTCCGTTCCGTCGCTTATCTGATTCCGCAGCGCTGGTTTTTCACGATGCGTGGATTGCCGCGTTGATTCGCTCTCGGGGTTAATATTCGCTCTTCAGGTGGCTGTCTGCTCTGCATTTATTAAATTAGTTACGGGAATTTTACATCTAGACTAGATTAAATTAAACTTTCGTTCTTTCATATATAACTTAACAAATTTTTTAAATTTACCGAAACCACACATTTCCGCGAATGAATCAGCGCTAATTTGCCCGGAGCCTCAATTTCAATAGCCCGCAGAGGCTTAGCGTAACGAGAAATCCACATATATAAATCCCGCATATATCGCAAGCGCAATCATCGCTAATTTCGTCCTTATTATCATAACATCACGAGCTCGCGCGCGCGAGAGCACCGGCTTCACGTGAAACTTCCCCGAGCGATTTTCCATCGAAAAGCAACAGATTAAACAGCCACACGCACGCTATATACATGCACACATGCACTCCCATATTCGGACGGCTCAGCGAGCACGCGGAGAGAAAAGCATCGCAAAGTTCTCGCTCGCTCAGGCGCGCTGGCTTTTATTCTCCGCGTTCCCTTTCGAATGTTATGCGCTTGCGCTAAGGCACGCATTATATCCGAGAGCTCGCGAGCCCAAGTATGCACACATACTATATAACTCACACATGTAGCTTGTGGAGTTACAGACGTATATTCCTACGCACATCGCGTGACCCATATCGCACTCTCGTGACTCTCTCTCGCCGCTTCCATTGTCTCTCTCTCTCGTTCTCGATCTCCACCCCCGCTGCATCAAAAAGCTTGATAGCCGCTGCAATTAGCCAGCCGACTAGACTGTATATAAACGAACGGATCCGTTTGTCATTGCGTGCTTTCGGAAAACTATATACGGAATCGGCAGCTCGCACACGATGCACTCCGCGATTTGCATTTAAATTGCGCCGCTCGGCAGTGAGAGTGCGGCCGAGAGATCCGCCGTGATTTCTTAGAACGCGGAGGCGCGCGCGCGCGCGCGCGATTTAATTGCAATAGCGCGCGCAAAGCCAGTCGCGCGGTTACGTTCGTTAAAACCCATCATACTGTCGGCGCGCGCTCCTCAACGCTTGCGGCAATAATTGTCCCAAGGGAGCAGCTCCCGGCCCCTTCTTGGTAATAACGTTTATTATCAGGCCGGAATTTTACAGGATTGTTACGCGCTTGGCTTTCGCAGATGAAAGCTAAGCGCGCGCGTTGAACCACTATATTTGCAGCCGCGCTCTGCGCACGAGAGAGCTAAGAAGGCAAGGGGCCGACTCGCGCTGTGTATATACACAGGTATATATACACAGCCGGCCATTGACCGAGCCGCTTTTAATACACACACGAGCCGAGGCGCGCGCGCGCCGCTGAGCCCCGTAAGCGCCGAGCGCGTATACAATGCAAGAATGACCAAAATATGCCGCGAACGCTGCCTTATTACTCTGGGTATTATGCAGCCTCGTTTCGTGACCGGCTATGTAATGCCAATTATTCTGCTTTCGGATATTCGAGTTTTGCGGTTTGCGGCCGAAGCGCGGCGCTGTTTTGTATAGGCGGGGGGTAAGAGATTTTGTGTTTAAATAATTAGGCTGGATGCGCGGTTTTTTATGGTGAAGATATTGGGTTAGATGTTTTTCGAGGTTTTTCGAATAAAGTGAGTTTTGGAATTTCAAAAATGCTGAAGCGAACTCTGCGTGCTTCCGACTCATTATGATCTCATACGTGTATTATTTTGTTGTTGCTTAAAGATTTCAAGAGGAGATATTAAGTAATTGGGCGTAATAAATTAATGTAAATTGCGGCTTAGCCGGGAGCATTTATACAAAATCAGTCGGAGAATGTAATCCCGTATATAAACATGTTGTGCAAATTACTACTTTAACGAGCTCATAAAGCTATTATAAATATCCCATTATAAAAGACAATCGTAAGAAAATTTGCCCTGACGTCTCCCAATTGTCTACTTAATAAGCGTAATTAGTGTTTTAACAACTTTCTGCTCGGCATAAGGCGTTAAATGCACGTGCGCTCAAAATGATATCCATTCAACTCGGGAGTCCCGCACACATATACTTATACACACACACATACACGCACGTTAAATGCAAATGAATCGTTTCTTCGTACAGCGCGCGCTAATGACTATCGCTCATTACGAGCAATAAAAAGAGCTAAACTTTTGCTAATCAGCATGACAAAAGAGAGACACAGAGGAGAAAGCGGCACTTGAGCGCTCGCCGACATAAATCATCTCTAAATAAGCTCTAATAACTTGATTGGAGCACGGCCTGTACGTACACGTATATAGACACAGCGAGAGAGAGTGAGCGTAATAACGGACTAATATTTTTCCTTGAATGAAAGTCATATGAATAACGGTTGTGCCAGCGCGAAGAGCGGAGACGAGCTGCGTTACGCAAAGCCAGATAAGCGTTAAGTAATCACACGACACGTATATACACTCGAGAGCACGTATTTTATACGCTGCGGCTAAAGAAGCTCGCTGGAGAGAAACGGACTAATCAATGTCAAGAGAGAGAGGGAGATAGCTTTGCGCGCTGCGTTTCACGCCTGGCTGGAGCCGTTCGCCGTCGCGCTTCAATGGCGAAACCCTTACGGCTTCGTCGCGCGTTAACGCAACCGCCTCTCGATTCTATATATGTGTATTTGTACGCGGATGGACGTAGACACGAGGCAGCGTGGACTTCCGCTTAGATGAAGCCGTTCGCGCCGGACGCCAAAGCCTCCAACTGTCTTTTCTCAATTTCCGCTTCGGCGCAGAGAAACAGTCTATCGATTATTCATCGAGCGTACAGCACGAACGCGAAGCCCGAAAATTACTCTCTTCGCCGTCGCGAATCCGATTCTCTACGGGTGGCAATATGCACACACGTGCTCCGTACGGGAAATCACAGCTGACGCTTCCTACTTTTTTTGCTGAGCGCGCGCGCGGCATGCGGTTTCGAGAAGCGGTACAAAAGGAAGAAAATACAAGCGTCTCTAAGAGTCATACGCGCCGAGTCAGGCTGGCGTGAAAATGTATTACGTGGGCATAGGATCGAGAGTGCCTTGAGAGAGCGAGGCTCTCTGCGTCAGCATATGCTTTGGATGTGTGTAAACCAAGTGCTCTATATAACGAGCGCACGGAAATAGAGATGGAGAAAATAAAACTGCAGCAAGGGAAATCGCTCCGGTCCCTTCGGGCGTGGGAGGAAGAGCAAGGAAAAAAGAAAGAGAGGCAAGCTTCACGAAAATAGACGATAAATTCAAGAGCCGAACCCTTTATCCATCGCGTGTGCCCCCGTATACGCAAGACGTAAACGCGGCCTACATATTTTTTTTTTACACCGACGCGCCAGACATCGGGCGCGATTACCTAATAGCCAGGGCCCGCTAACAAGAAAATACGTCCGGCTGCGCTGCAATAAATAATAAAGGCCGCGCGAAGAAAGGAAGGGTGGCCTCGCCAAAGCAACAGCAGGAGGCTCGCTCTCGCGCCCAAAAGATTCCCAGACTTGTTGGTGTGCTGCTCTTCTGCTCGCTTGGTTCACTTGACCGGTTAAAGTATGCATTCCTCCTTCCTTTTTTTTTTCATATCCTCTCTCAGCGGGCTGCCCCCTCTCTCCGCTGTGTATATATGTCCGTTTCTCTCCTGGATGGCGCGCCGCTTCTCCTCGAGAATCACGCGCTGCTCGCGCCCGCGGAACAGGTGTTTTTAATCGCGGCTGTATAGCTCCGAGCTTCAGCGTGTGTATACGTGTGTCTCGTGGGCCCTCTCACTCACTGTGTATATATACGTCCGGCCGAAACGAAGGCGAGGAGCGCGCGGACCGTTACGCCTTGGCTCTGCACCTGTTCTTCTTCCTGCAGTTGCACTTTGCTCCGTCGTCTTTCTCCGGTTATGTATATACAACGCCGCCTGTATACCGTGCACGTGGAAAATTTGACTTTTGCACGGCTCGACTTTCCCTCTTTTGGCAGCTCTCGGCCTGTAATTTACGCGAGGCTTTTCTTCGAGGCTGCGAAGACGGTATACGCGACTCTGCATTTTAAAGTGCGTTTTAAGAAGTAGCGAGCCAAGGGCTCTCATCTCTCGCGCGCACCGCCGCTTGAAATTCGAGAACGGACCAAGTCAAGTGCAGAGTAGCACATATATATATACACCGAAGCTCTGCTCTCCGCGCTGAGGTCCCTGAAGCCGGCGTCTGGAATGCCGATTGCGCACGCTGCGAGAGAGTAGCACTCTCTGGCATCGAGAAGCGCGAGCGAGAGACGTTCAGGCGCAGGAGAGGTACATCAGCCCGCGGAGAGCTAGCGGCCACACCGCCGCAGGATGAATGCATTCCTGCGCACACCGCAGCGCGCTGCGCAGCGCCGTCATTACTCTGCAGTAGCGGGCGCGCACAGCGGGCCCCCTTACAGCCTGCGAGCGGAGAGCGTCGACACCTTGAGCTTTATGCGCCCCATTAAGATGATTATTCTGCGAATAAGAGGGCCTTCTTTTAATTAGAGCCGCGGCTACTCGGCTCGGCTTTCTTTTTTGTCGGAAGCTGCTTTATTGTGCAGCGCGGAGAGTTTTTCGCTCGACGAGAGAGCGGATACGAGGCGCTGTACGAGCCTTAATCAGCCTGAGCGCGCTATTGTCTGGGAAGGATATAGAGCGGGGCGCGGGGAGGCAATTTGCCTTTACGATTTACGGCTTATAAATCACAATTACCGCTCGCGAATTACAATTGCCGACTTTAGAATTTCAATTTTCATTTCGATAATAAACAAACAAGTATATTCTTGCGGGAGCGCGATGCGCAGCGTTTTTCGCAGCGCTCGCTGAAAATAACCCCGATAAAATATATCATCGCTCTCTCGAGCTTGGAGGAGTCGCCGATAAAAGCCGCGATAAATACGTTTATTTGGCCGCGCGCGCGGTCCAGCTCGTAAATACTCGTGTCAGCTTACATTGACAAGCTCCGTGGCGCGCTCCCCCCGCTCGTGTTTGATAAGAGGCGCTATACAGCAGCGTATACTCACTGTCCCATTCTCGCGGCTCGTATAAATCATTAAGAAATGGCGCAACTCGCTCCAGAACGAGCCTCCTCTTCTCTCTCGCCGCCGCGCCTCTTTTTTCTTTCGTTTCTCCGTCTGGGGGATAGGCCGTTTTTGTCGGGGGCTTTAGGGACTGCACACCCCGCCGAGAGAGCTGTCCGCGCGCGCTTGCGACGAGAAGAAAGAGAAAGACAATGGGCTCGCGCAGAGAGAAGACGAGCTCTGCGCGACGTGTCCGGTGTGCGATGCGTCCGAGCGCGTCAAGTGAAAGAGAGACAGAGAGAGAGATGAAGTGCAAGGCCAACACAGAGTGCATCAGGTCCCCTCCCTCGTCTTTCTCTCTCTACGCTCCACCTCCGCTCGAGCAAGAGAGTCTGCACAGGCTCGGTCCTTCGACAACCTGCTGCTCTCTCTCTTCGCGCACCTCTTTGTATTATCCCCGGCGCGCACATGTTCCTGCGAACGTGCTCGCGCCGGCTTTGGATATTTACCACTCATTTACCGAGCGCCGCTCTCTCTCTCTCTCTCTGTCATGCCTGCGCACCGCCGGAGTGGCTTTCGAGGCCCACCCCTGACTCATAGTTTTCTGATTTTCGACGCTTTTTCCGGAGGCGGACACAATGATGCACCGGAGAGATTCTCTCAGCTGTTTTACGCGCCGGGTTTGCGATGACGCGCCTCTTTTGTGTTTGGGAGGTCTTTCCGAGTGCCGTGGGATGGGTTTTGTTTAAGGTTTGTTGTAGAGGATACCGTAACTTGTTTTATTTAAATGATTTTTTCCTTGATTTTGTTGAAAATTTACGTTTTTTTACGTATTTTTTTAGGAAATAAAAGAAAAAAACAATCCAACTAGTCAATAGGCGATAAAATTGTATTATTGAAAAAAGTTTTTTATCAGTAAAACAGAATCTCAAGAGCTTGGTGTATCAGTTTAACAAGCCACTAGATATGTTATTTTGTAATAAGTTTGCTTACCCCGCCTCATCAACAAAAAAAAAATTTACAATTTATTACAAAAATAAATCAAGTACTTAGAAGGCAAAAAGGCAGTTTTAAAACCAATATCTTAAAGATTTCCAACTTTCTCCCTCCAAAACATTTAAAGAAAAAAAAATCCTTTTCCGTCCTCTCAATCCATTTCGGCTTCCCTTATCCCTCACTTCCTCTTAATTGAATTTATCACTTTGAAGTGAACAGATAAAAGAACCGGCACGCGTGGGATCCCCCCGCGTCACTCTGCCAGCCTCATCTTTATGACACTCTCCCCTTTAACTTTTCCTTCACACTTTTCATTAATCGCTCCTGGCAAGGATGAGCGCTTTACGATCCCCTCGTACCCCTACCTCAACAGGCTTACACGTCCGCCGTCCTATACCTGAAAAGAGCAAGCCCGTTTGAAAATTACGCTCTTTTGCTCTTCCTCCTTCCTCGCTCCTCTAAGTATATACGCACAGGCCGGAATACGGCCGCGTGGGAAATTTCAAGAGCCCAAGGAGCGGAGGACCGCGACGACTCTTTTTGGACCGCGCGCGCGAGGGCAGCCTGCGGAGATTACTCGGGTTAATGCCACAAGATTAATGGACCTCCTTGCGCCTTACGTCAGTCAAATTTTCTTAATACCCCGGCAACTTGAGGCCTGCCCGCGCGCCCAGGAATTTCGCCCAACGCTCTCTCGGCCTCTCTCTTTTCTCTTTTTCGCTTTCTGCGTGCGTATATACATGCAGCTCGCCCGCGCACCTAGTCTCGGCGTGACTCTTTTTTGCTCGAGCAGCGCGCGGCCCGTAAATTTGTTCTTGCGTCGAGCCGGAGTTATTCTCAGAGTGCGTAATCTCGTTTATAAATGAAGGAGAATCATTTCACATTTAAAGTGCGAGATAAAACTGGAAATAAGGTCTCCGCAGCGTTGTGGGAGAGGAAAAAGCGAGAGTAAACGAATCGGCCGAGTCGACGGTTATATACATCTGGGAAAAAGACGATAAAAACGAGCGTGTCGCAAGTCAAAGATATTCGGCGCAGGGCTTCTATACGTATACACGCGCCCGCATCGTTCGAAGGTCGGAGGGCAGAAACTCAGGCCAGCTCACCACGGGGCGTAATTAACAGGCCGCCGATATAGCCGAGTAATAAAAAAAAAAAGGAGGCGCCCAAACAGCGCTCGCCTTATCTCTGACTCTCTACAGTCGTTTAGTCGGTTTTCCGTTTCAATTTTATCTGTCGATTTATAGCCTTCTCTAAACGCTGCGCGCGCGCCCGGGCTGCGAAATTTCTCCCTCTATGACGTGTCTAGTTAAGCGCGCGCGATGTATAAATAGGGCCTTAAGCGCGCGTTATCTCGACTCTGCATCGGAGATAAATTTCGAAATTTTATAGCGAGCAATTGAGACTACCCAGATAATGCTTACGGTGGGCACGGAGGGTATTATTTCGAAAAAAGTCTTTAACGACATAATCCGCGCAACACACAATGTCTGAGCGCACGCGCGCAAAGTTTCGTAATAGGCGTTTGTGTGTATAGCTGCAGAGTACACACAGCACGCGAGCGAGAGAGCTTTCTAGATTTCTAACGCCTCGGAGAAGAAGAAGAAAAGGGGGGGTGTTAGAGGGTATATAGAGAATAGGGGACAATTAAAAACTCCCTTTTTTGACGAAACAAAGAAAAGAAGCCCTCCGACTCGATCTTTTTCGCCACTTTGCCGCGCTAATGACGGCCTGTCGGTTCTTCTCTGTGTAATTATCCCGGAATTTTCTACGCGCGCCATGTGCAACGGATTTTGAGCGCGCTATAGCTCCGTGTCTACGTAGAGTCAACAGTAGCTGCCCTCGGTGGCCGTTCCGGATAATTGTCTTTGCTCCCTCCTACTATACTTTCACGGAAAATTATCGGTTCGAAGCAAAGTCAAAAAGTTTCTCGCCCACAGCTGGAGTATTGCGACAAGTAGGTCAATGAAGCTAATAGTAGAGTACCGTAGTTTTTTCATCTCTATGCTTTGAAAACTTTTATTTTACTATTCGTTACGTAAAGTTCAAATTCTTGGACGTCTATTTATCCGTGTAGAAACTAGTTTATGAATCTGTGAAAATTTATTTGGTACTAATTAGGAGCTTGTTATTATTAAATTAATAATTAGGTAATTGTACTATTTTTATTTGTGATGCAGGTAACACCATTATATTAAATTTCTGACTAATAATAGAACTTTTCAAATTTTACTATCGCATTTTTATTTTGTTTTATTTATTTCATGTGCGCTAATATCATTAGACTTGGACGGAAAAATTTTTTTGTTGCAGCAATATTTTATAAAGAAGTAAAAAAAATGTGCAAGCTCAACTTTTTGTACTTAAATCTTGTTTCATATTTAGTAAAATTTCGTAAAAAACTGGTTCTGTAACGATTAGAATTATTTCTTTTAACCTCCAAAGTATAGTGTATTGTGAATGACAACAAATTGAAATGTGCACCGACTGCAAAATACTGTAAAAGTAATAAATTTGGAAAGTTTAAAACAAAAGAAACATTAGGTAAAATCTGCATAACTTTTTTATATCTTCAACATATCTGTTTATTTAGTATACTGTTATTATTAAAATGTTTGTATAAGAAAAGCAAAAATGACGGTTACAGGTGGAAAATATAGTCATACAAAAATAAAACTATATCTGATAATTATTATAATACAAAATTTAATGAGCTGAACTAATTAATTTTCTTTCTACTTAAAGATACCTTCACACGTGGAGCACGGCACGGAGTCGCCGAAAAATTCGCAACGCGCAGACTATATACACGCACGCACGGAAGGAGAAGGCAAAGCCTCCCTCTCTCTCTCTTTCCCGGCGAGGGATCGGCGCGCGAGCGCCCGATTATATCGATACGTCGTTAACGAGGCTCGGTTCCGCATAATACACCGGTACGCGCTTGCGCATATATCTGCATACGTATATCTATATATATACATGCATGCATACATACGGGCAGAGCGCGCAAGTTCTCTGTACACGTGCGCGCTCGACTGGACGACTGCCCTCTGTGAGAGATTGGAGCTCGCTGCTATATACGTGCGTGTGCGAGTGTGTGTATCTGTGATGTGCTGCATTCGCGTGTAATTTCTTTTGGCTACTCGTGAGAAAAAATGCACTTCCACTTAGTGAGCCGTCTGCGAGTGGCCGGCCGAGCCAACGCAGCCGAAATACCTTGTAAAGCATATTTCAGCGTATTCTCCTTCGAGGCGCCAACTTTTAACAAATTTATTACAGAGAGCGCCGATTTTTTTCCGCACTCGCGAGCTTTTTTAACGAGTACCGATAAGTTTGGCCATTCTGCGTTTTGTTTAATGCGTCTTTTACGAGGCGTTCCAGCCGAATGAAATCTATACGCCGCATAAAGAGCTTGCAGACTTTTTATCAACTTTTATTTACAAGCCTCGCCGCTATTAACGAGCGCTTTATCTTTATTGGCTCAGCTTGTCTTAATTGCTTTGTTTTCAAAGTGAAAGTATAGAAGGAAATCTGTAATCATAAATTAGTCGCGAGTAAAACGGAGAAGATTAACTGAAAATCCGAGAACTGTATGCGAGCTAAAATAGAAGTTCAATCGGAATCGGCGTGTATAAAGCGCGTGAATGAAAACGGTTCTAAAGGGAGTACGTTATTCAGACAGCGCGATTGCGTGCTGCTCGCGTCGATCAGTTTTGGAGCTTAAAAATAATCGGACCGGATTCCAGGCCTGTCAGGCCGGCGTCTGCGGCTTTTCATCGTTCTGTATACATGCCCGGTTAAAGGCGTATATATACACGCTGCCCGCGATCTCGCGAGGCTGTATCTTTCAACTTTTGCCGTGACTTGTACAGCTCGCTCATCTCGCTCCGATATTTAAGTTACCGCCCGAAGCTCCCCTGCTTGTCGATGGATCCGAACGCAAAGCGGAGAAAAAGGATCGGACGCCTCGAGCGCCGGCGGCGCAAAAAAGCCAAAACAAATATTGCCACGGGGCTATAAATATAATTATCGCCTCCTCTGTCTGGCCGCGTGCGCGCGCGCCTCTCTCTCTCTCTCTCGAGAAATCTCATTTTTCCTCCCCCCGTGGGAGCCGACTGCCGACTTTGAATTTAACTCGATTTTCTTAGCACGACTGGCCCAGCTGGCAATCGAGTTTATCCCTCTCCCGGGTGTACAGTGCAGGCTCGCCTTATATACAAGAAGCGGGCGCAAGAGAGAGAAAGAGAGCGAATCTCCAAACGCTCGGTGTCGGGATTCACTCTCTTTGTGCCGGAAATAAATCGTGTGTTTTTCTTTGCAGCGTGTGCGGCTGCCTCGTGCGCAGTCCCGGCTGCAGTTTCTTTCTCGAGGAAAAATTATATAAACAGCCGCAATGAAATTAGTGCTCCGCTTCCGACGTTGTTTTAAAACGCTGAAAACGGTACGCTTTTCAGTTTTATCATCGCCGTTACTATTTATACGGAATGCCTTCCGTTTCCCTTGAAGATTCAATAACTTAAAGTTTAATACCCCGAGGAAGCATAAAATTTAACAGCAATCGTCAAAAAAAAGTGTAACCTAAAAAGTGAATAAAAATAAACGATCGGGAGGAAAAAAAGACAAGCGAGAAGAATCTTACCGGTTTCCATGGTACGAAGACTTGACAAGCTTGACGGCGAAGAGGAACTGTATGGCGCAGACGAGGAGGCAGCAGAGGTTCAGAGAGAGGGCGAGGGCGCACAGTACCAGCGTCACGTCGTAGACGATGGCGTACTCCTCGTAGCTGATGAGGCCGTTCGGCATGAACGTCACCGACGACATCCTTATGAGAAAGGTGAGCGAGAGCAGGGCAAGCAGCAGCGAGACCAGGCACAGCAGGCCCAAGCTCGTCAGCATCTCCTTGACGCCGGCCTCGAGGCCCTTCTGATTCCTGGACAGGGAGGACGAGGACCAGGAGACGTTGAGCGGCACGATGCTCGGCCCCGTCGACGTGGTCGTCGTCGTGGTGGCGGCGCTCGTCGCGGCTGGGCCCGCTGCTGCGGCCACGCTCGTCTGGAGTTGCGGGGCAGGCGAGGGCGTCGCCTGGCTGGGTAGCCTCGAGATCCTGGATATGTCGAGGCCGCCGTTGATTTTCGACCTGTCGTGCTGCTGCTGCTGCTGTTGCTGCTGCAGCTGGTTGACGAGCGCGTGGGTCTGGCTCATGTTGAGGTTGCTCCTGCCGTTGCTGCCGGCGGTGACGCGCTCCGCGTAGTTGGCGAGGTGCGCGCCCACGACGGGGCTCACGCTGTTGACCGAGTGCTTCGACGTCGAGAGCGTCGAGAGGTTGAGCCCGTGCGAGTGGTGGCTCGCGTTGAGCCTCTGGGCCAGATTGTTGACGCTGAGCTGCGAGTGGTTGAGCGGATGCCTGTGGCCCAGGGCCGAGCCGCTGGTCTGGCCTGCACCGGCCTGGAACTGGGGTCCAGCGCGCTGGCCCGCCGGACCAGCCGTGTGGCTGGCCACGCTGTCGTAGACGTCGGCGCTGCTCTGGGCGCGCGTCGAGGAGCGCGCCGCAGCCTGAAGCTGCTGGTGCAGGCTGTGCTGATGCTGCTGCTGCTGGTGCTGTTGCTGCTCGTGCAGCTGGCTGTGGTGATGGTGGAAGTGGTGATCGCGCTGGGCCGCGCCGGGAGCTCCGCTCGTTTGCAGGTAGTCATTGTGATGGTGCAGCCTGGAGCCCGCGCTCGACGACGGTTGACCCGTCAGGATGTGCTTCAGCATCACACTCGAGTCTGGGGATAGGAGAGCCTAGCGCCGCTGCTCGCTGCTGGCCCAATGGCTCACATAGCACAAGGGGCCACGCGCAACGATTCCTTGACGGCCAATCTTTGCGTTATCGCGATCGACTGTGGTAGATTATCCGGGCAGCGCCGGATCGGAGGACGGGCCTAGAGTCGGGGAGTGCCTGGGCTCAAGGAGTTGCTGCACACCAGCTCCGGCATCGCGTTTGTTCACCCACGCACACATGTAGCTAGACACAAGACACAGACACCCACGCACATGCACGCTTCTCGGCCTCTTCAGGGTTGAGGCTTCTTCGCCTCGGAGAGTGCCAGCACTTGCTCACGTTTTCTCGTTCATCTTGCGGGAGGCGGCGTAGCTGGAGTGCGCGGCTGCCGGCGCGCTCTCGTCGGTCATCGTTCGATCCTCTCTTGCTGCTGCTCCTGGATCTGTACTCTCTGGCTTTGGTATATACGTATGTGTAGTAAGTGTAGGTATGATATGCTTCGACGGGGGGCGCTCAGCTCTTAAGGCGGCTGCAGGCGCGGCGGTCTCGGCTCGCCTCGGCTTCCTCCTCCGTGGCTAAGACTCGGCGGCGGCATCGCTGCCGAACGCTCGCCGCTCGATGCTCTGAAACAGAAGAGACAAGGCACGTTAGTGAGAGAAACTTTGGGAGGGAGCGTGGGGATATGTGTGATTCTCTCGCGCAGCGGCTCGATGGGGATTTTATTAATAGAGTGGGGTGTATACGCGAGCGCGAGGCTGGCTCGTTCGCAGTTGGACTATAACAATGGAATGTATATATGTTGGAGAGCGTGAAATTGTAAGCCGGATAGCTGGAATGTGCGGGCGTCCTCCGATACTTTTTGTATACGTATAGGTCGAATGGTTGAAATGGAAAAAATTGAGCTGATTATGTGTATAGTGGTACTATTAATATCGCACAAAGCTTTTTTTTCATTTCGAGGAGTTGCAAGCTGTGCTTGCTGGCCGTGCAAGTAGAGATTAATCTTAAATTAACTCGTGTAACGCGCGGCTTGGGTAAATAGCTATAGAAACGAAGGAGCCGTCTGCGTCTGTCGTAATCGGCTCATCTCCGGACTCTGGAAAAAGAGGGTCAGTCGGCATGTACATATACGCGGGGGTGCAGCCACCTCCACCAGTAAGGTGGCAGCGCTGAAAACGGATACGGATCAACCCAATCCCGCTGAGAGAGCGAGAAAGAGAAGGCTCACTTCTCCCGCGTAACGCGACCGTTAGCTTGTCTAATCCAGCCTCTCCATCGCCGCATAGCACATAAGCAGCCTACTCCAACGCGCTAGCCCGCGTGTATCAATGGTATATACACGCAGGCTCGGAGCGCATTATGCACACGCGGTGCTTGTTGTCAACACACTAGAGCCCACGTATAGCCACACGCGCGCGGGCGCGTATATACACAGACACACAGGCAGCAAGGAGACGGTATGCGAGTGAGAGAAACGGGTTCCGCGATCGCATTCCGGCCGGCGGACGTATCCATACGGCAGCAGCCTTGCCGGTGGTCGGGCCGCTCTTTCTCTCCACGCTCGCGCCTCTTATTCACTCGCGCGCGCGCGCGCGCGTTATCCTCTCTCTCTCTCCTTCGACAACGACGAGCGAGAGAATTTACAAATCGATCGCAGCTATACGGCTCTCTCTCTCTGCCTATATCGCGTGATAAAGGCCGCGAGCAGAGAGAGGGCTGATCGAAAGAGAGGCAGGCACGCGGTCACGAGGGGTTACGAACCTCGGCGCGAGCAGCTCGAGCTCCTCTGTGTCTGCTGCTGCTGTTGCTGTGTGTGTAACCTGGCTTCCGTCACGTTATGCAACCGAGCGCGCACGTTCCAAGGACTCGCCGTGTTATACACGAAAGCGAGGAGGCTAATTGCAGCGGCGAGAGGACTCGTAGTTTGCGGACGCTGGCTCTCCCGAGCGCTGTTGTTTTTGTTGCGGGTTGGAGTAGAGCATGGAAAGCTGCATGCTGCTATTTTTTGGGGGGATGGGATTTGTTTGTGAATGTTTTTTTATTTTTATAAGGGAAATCGAATGAAAAATAAATATTTCAAAAACTTTGGAGCTAGGTGGTAGTTTGGTCAGTGGAAAACAAATAAAAATAAAGTCAACAAAAAATTGATTGTGCAGTTCGCTGTAGTAGGTATATACACTATGAAAAACCATCACCGCAGGAGGTCGTTAATAAAGCTACCGAACGTTATACATCCCTAGAATTAATTGAGCGAGCAATGCGCGCTCCTACGGCTACTTACACACGTCGAGTTTTTCCGGTAAATTTAGAGCTTCGGCGCGCTCGATACACTCCCCTATAAGCCGCGCGGCGCGCACTCAAAGTAGGCCGCTTCGATCCGCGCTCTCGCGCGGACGAGCTATTCCGTGCTTTTTATACCACTCGCTCTCTCGAGCGACTCTCGCTCTTTAATCTCTCGTTCGTTTTCACGCGAGCCCTACACCATAAACCGCCTCTCTATCATATACCCGCGCCTCTGATTTCCACGTATACGACTCTCTCTGCGTTAATGTTTCGGTAGAAATGCTTGCACTGCTCTCAGAGTGGGAAAAAAAGAATCTCGCTCCGCTCGTTGAAAAATTTAGGCCATGGAGCCGTGTAATACCCCTCTTTCTCATGGCTTTGTCAGGCAGGCTCCAGTTTTATCATCCCAGTCTCCCTTTGCCAGAGCGCAAAGAGACCGAGTCGCACAGCATATATATAAGCGAAAAGTCAGTGGCCGCTGCGAGATTGCGTTTCAGCGTAAGAAGAAACGCGCGCGCGCTCTCGTGTGACACATACGCGCAAGTAGTAGTAGCCCGAGTGCGCGAGACCGCTTCTTTCATTCTCCCCCGCTCGCGCGAATATATCGCGCTCCACATGCGTATATATGCGCAGTGCACTTCTACGTATACGCGCGGCCGGAGATTAAAGAGTAACGCGCCCCCGACTATCGGATTTCAAGCGAGAGTGTGATTCCGTGCTCGTTTCGAGATATGTATAGTCTCGAGGGCCGAGGGACGAGAGCCGAGAGATGTGCCTGTGTAAATATACTGGGCTGGATGGAAAGGCGCTTATTCCAGGCCTGCTGCCAATCACACCTACGGCGTTGCACAGTGGCTGCTATTGTGCGGCTGGAGTGGCGTCAGGCGCCGAGGGCTCGAGTCTGACTTTTGGGGAGAGAAATTTTGTATATCATTATACGAGTGCGGCCACCCACGCGAACGCTCGAATCACTTGTACTGCGAGGTATCGGCTGTTTTTGAGTGGGACGTGCTTCTGGTAGCCATCGGTTTTTTTTCTTTTTAACTTGTAATTGGAAATTAATACTTGGTGAATAATGGATTCGTTGATTTTGCAAGGCGCCGGACGATATCGGATTTCGAGCAGTTCGAAAAGCAAAAAATTGCAGGCCGATCAATGCAAGCTTATTGATTTCTAACGCTGCGAGCGTTAACCAGACTTCTCTGCGGTTTATTATTTCCACAGAGCTCCATTACAAGCCCGAGCAGCAAAAATCGACGGATCAAAGCCAGAGAGCAAACGCTCGCTAAAACGTTTCAAGCCTTCCTCTCCACGCCGTAAACAACCCGAGAAGCTCAGAAAAATCTTCCCTTCTCTTCACGCTTTCCTGGCCACTCGGGGCGTAACACTCGCGCATTTATACAAAAGGCGCGCGCGTGCAGAAACGGATTCGCGCGCGGGCGAGCTTCGCGAACCGTTAGTAAAATTATTACGAGCTCCCATAGAGCGAGGGGGAGCCAGCTCGGCACTCCCGCACAGACGTATATATATACATAAGGCTTCGCGGCTGGCCGCGCGAAGTCTTACGCGTGCCAGTTTATCCAATTACAGTGCGAAGCTCGCGGTTCGTAGGCAGCGCATCGCTACTATATACGCGCAGTGTGTTTGTTTCGCCTAGCCTGCGCCTTTTCGCCGCCACTTCCGCTTTTCTGTGAGCTCTGCGAGCCGCACGCGGCTAGCTCTATGTATAAGCGAGCCTAGAGAGAGAGAAGGAGAGCTCGCTCGCTTCCTTATGCTATTAATGAAGAAAACACGTAGAGGCGCGTGCAGCCGAGAGGGTCAACACACTCTCCCGGCCGCCTACGCTCGGTCCGCTCTGGCGCACAGGCTTATAGGCGCAAAGCCAACGCATTCTCTAGCGGCGTTAATCTTTTTTTCCTCTCTCTCTCTCTCGGAATCCTATTTTTCTCCGGAAACGTACAAACTCCCGCGCCTCTCTGTGTACAAACGCTCCCGTCCAGACGAATCTCGTTAGCTGGATTACGTTTTCCCGCGTATATACGCGAAGCGTTTCTCTAAGAAGCGAACGATAAAATTTATCGATGGAAAAACGCTTTCTCTTCGCGCTAGACGCGCCGCGGACGTCCCAAACAATGTTTCCGCGGCGGCTTATCGCGCGGTAATAGCCACTTTATCCGCGCCCTCCTCTACCGATGCAAATTTATGCGCGGCACGATAATCGCCAGGCGCTCGTTCATTTTTTTCACGGAATATTACGCGGCGCAGCCGGCACAATGGGAATAATAATCGCGCGAGCGTACTACTATTACGCCCCGGCCGCGTTCCGAGAAGCGCTCGAAGGATATATAGATAAGCGGCGAGTCTTTCTCATCAAAAACTGACTATACGTAACGGAGCCTCTCTCTCTCTCTCACGTGCCATTGTCAAAGCCGACGATCTGACAAATGCGCCTCGGAAGTCTCGGAGCTAACCGCCCTCTTTCCTTCGCCTGCGAGTAAGCCGTGTGTATATATATACACAAAGTCACGGCCGAGCGATGCGAAAGGAGGAAGAAGCGGCGAGAAATACGAGAAAGCCGCGCGCGCGCAGGTGCATCCGCGGACTCATCTGCGTCTCATCTTCCATCTACCATCTCGCCCTCTCATTAGTATGCGAGGACGCCCCGCGCGAGATCGAGAGACAGTCCAGCGATATATAAGGGAGAGATTTGCTTTGCGATGACGCTTCGACCAAAACTTGCTACTTTGGTTTCTCTCTTTGGACTAGACGCGCGCCGATTGACGAATTTATATCTGCGCGGAGTGTGTTTGCACGCGAAGCGTAACAGGTGCGATGGCAAGCTTCCAAGATAAGCTTTGCTGTAGAGCGAGAGGTTGATACACTTGTGAGAGGTGCTTACCTTGACTTTGACTACACCGCGTACAATTAAACGCTGCGTTCATTCATGAATTAATCGCTGCCTGCTGGGTTATCAGCGATAGGGAGATAGGAATCTTAATTTCCCGCGCACGCAACAGTATTATCTTTCTCAGCGAGGAGCGAGAGCCGGCTAAGCGCGGATAAAAAGCGCGCGTGCTAAGCCAGGATTTTCCATGAGAATAAACACTCGTACATACCTACTACGCAACAGGCACTCATGAATAGAGAAAAACGCAGACAGCGCGCGAGACGCTGAGGGAAAGAAGCGATGACAGTTTTTCCCTCAAAGTACGGAGGCCCCGACGGGCCGACTGGTTAATCTATCCAATTTAGCTAAAAACGCACTTAACAACGGTTATTAGCCAGGCGCGCGCGTACAGGATACGCATCAAGCCGACGAGAGCACCTGGTGAGCCCACGAAGGGCTTCCTCGTCGCGTCCCGCATATAATGGGACTCTGATGTCGTTGATCGCCGGGCGCTCGCATAGGCGAGGAAAAACTGCACCGGAAATGCCGGCGGCGGCGGCGGTAGACACACAGGAACCGGTGGGCCGCGCGCGCAGGATACACGCCGCGCTTGGCTATATACGCGAGCGCTCGCAGGGCGCGATGTTGCCGCGTTCTCCAGCTGCCTATCGCCCCCTTCTCTCTCCGCCTCTGCTTCTTCTCCTTCTTCTTCTTCCTCTCGTCCTGTTCTTCTTCCTACGGGCGAGCGCGCGCTCACGCAAGGTCAACGATTTTCCCGCGCGAGCGAGCGAGAGAGAGAGAGCGGGGACCGATGAACCAAACCTGCAACGAGTTCCTGCGCCGCGCCGCCATCATTGAGCCCTTGGCGCTACTTCTCCGTTCCTCTCTCGCTCGTGCTTTAATGGAATTCCTACATATACCACGCGCTCCGTTTTGTTGGCGAGCTTTTTTTGCGCTCTCTATATAATGCCTGCGTAAGCGGCGCGGGGAGCTTATGGGAAAAGCGAGATCGAGTATGAGGAGAAAGAGAGATGACAGGAAGCGCTAATGGAAGAGTGGCGTGCGCCTTCGCTATATATACACGTTCGCCTCGTCTTCTCGCGGAGGCTTATGTAATCTGCGGCCCGTAGCTTTTTTGCCGATCCTTCGATCCTCGCCCTCCCCTTCCTGCTTCCTCTCTCCCCGCCCATATCGCGCTTCGCGGGCTGGAAAAATCCTAGCCATTCGCTAGATCGGAGTGATTGAGCGTCGATGCGTATATGTATATGTATAACTCAACGACGTTTGCGCTCGCGGTGCGTGCGCGTAATTTCAGTGATTATTAGCGCAATGCAAATACGAGAAGCACGAGCGGCAATCGCGATGATTGGCCGTGATAGCGCGTGAAATTAAACCTTTTCAGATATCTGCAGTTTCCCCGGAATTTCGGAGCCGGAGAGTCCGTGGAATCGTTATTTATTTATAACGTCAAAGCGAACACTGCCGCGTGAGCGATAATGAATAAGTTATTCAACAGCATATATACGACATATAAACAATGACAAAACGCGCGGGCAAAGGAGCGGAGAAAGAGAGAAGGCAGAAGAGGAGGAAGAGACCGGTTGTGAAGGCGCGCGCGCCAGCCCAGAGCGCAGATGTAGCTTCTGATAGATGCGCGGAGAACCGAAGTACAGACTCCCTCCTCTCTCTCTCCCTCACACACACACACACACACGCAGAGGGAGAGGAAGGCAAGGTCGTTGCCTAGATAACAGTTGCAAGGTACAGTTGGCTCGCATGCCAAGGAGCCGCCGCCACCGCCGCCGTGTTCATGTATATGTATAGGTACCTATACACAGGAGGGTACATAGCTGGCCCGTGGCGAGCTTGTATAGCCATAAGCCGCTGGCGCGCGCCGGAGCAAGCTACAGTTTCTACAGCCACGCTGGAATCTGCGCGCCAAAACTACCAGTGCCCTTCGTCTTCTCCTCTTCGTCCTTCGTGTCGCTCCCTCGCTTTGCCCTTAATTCCTCGGCGCTGTCCTTTTGCCGCGCCAAGTAGCTAACGGTATAAGCGGATTTTGAAAGGACGCCGATCGTTAGTTCGTTTGTTGTAATGCCGGTTGTTTACGGAGATAGGCCGGAATTGACGCGGCAGTGCGAGTTTCAGAGATGCACGTAAACAAGAATGAGCGGGAGGCAGTATAACGCGAGGGCGCGAGAGCTTGTATAGATCCTTAAAAGGAAATTACGTGGAAGGAACGATCTATACGGCACGTATATAGTCGAGATCTTCGCGCCTACTACTAGAGAGCTAGTTCCTCTCTCGCGCAGGTATATAAACGAAAGCTCGTATCGCGAGAGAAAAATCAAGAGATTATTGTATACAACGAAGACTAAGGCGGGCTTGAGAGCCTAACGAGAGTCACGTGAGAAATGAGAATGAGAGAGACGTAAGTGAAATATACGTTCCTAAATCAAGGTCCCACACAGCTCTCTGCGCGCGTGCGTCTGCATTCTGTAGCGGGTCAAGGACTCGCGCACGCCGGGGGCGGCGATCACCACGGAACGAAAACAACTTTGGGAAATTACGTGTGCGTCTGTGTGTAGGATGCGGCGCGCGAACAAAAATTAATGGGATTGTTGCGCTGTACGTATGGGAGCGTTATGCGTTGTAATGGAATTCAATTCCCGTGAATCAATTTACTCTCGCGCGGAGCGCGTCTTTCCAAAAAGATCATGAGCGCAGTTGTATCTGGCATCGGGGTCCTCGAGGATTTCCAGTCGGATAAGCTATCCTACCGGGCTTAATCTACGAGGCGGAGTTGAGGTCTCTAATATGGGAGAGAGCTGGGGATTATCTGGAGGGAATTATCTGCATCATGCGGCGAATGATCGGCTGCGGCTGTTTATCTCGAACGATCGCCGATGCGTTCCTTTTTGTTTCGAGCTTTATCCAGGCCGGTTCATCTGCGTTTCCTCAAAATGTTTATGTAAACTTCCATTTTTCAACTTTCTCGGATAGGTACATTCGCACTAGTCGAAGCGCTTCTTCTTTCAAAACTTAAACTCTCGTACAGCATCGAAGAACACTCGGGGCCTTTAATTGATACATTTTCCAAGCGGCCGATCAATCAAGATACCAATCCCGTCATTACGCATTCTATTTTGACTTATCGCAAGAGCCATAAGCTCGCATCATCCTAGCGTTCAGCCAGCCTAATTTCCCGGCGTCGATGAATCGAGATCGTCGGCCCGATACAGCTCTCTCTTGGAATGGAAAGGGCATGATATTCTCTGCGCTGGTAGCCGGGGCGAACAGTAACCGTGTTTGGACTCGCCGAGGCACTACAACATGCGTGGGCAATGTATAGGGCAGGGCAGATATATGGCTCTGTGTACATACATATACACGCGTTAAAGCTCTCGCTTTCCAGACTCCACGCACGCGCTGGATCGCCACGCCTGCCTCGTCACACGATCCAGTATATATAATTCGCGTGAATCATTGCCGAATCTGCGAGAGTTCGCCGAACGAGTTCGCTTTTATTGGCCTGCGCGCGCAGGCGTATATAGTGCTTTCTTACGTGCGCTTTCTCGCTCTCGGTAAACAGAGCGGGGCCTTTCGGCTGGTAAAATTAGCGGCGATTTTTTCTCGCGAGAGCCGACGCCTGTGTTGACTCGGGGTATGCGCCTGCGAAGCTTGCTTTACCGAGCTTTTAAACGCGCGTAATTTAGCAGGTTCTTTGAGCAGCGGCGAAATCTTACGAGCAATTTGGATTTTACGGCGGGGGCTCATGATTGCCGTGGTACGTGCGAGTATTAATAATAAAGAGAGCTCGGCCGAAAGAAGCTGGCATCGGATTAAAAAGAGCCGTTTTTTTATTTTCGCTGAACTTTGCTCCGATAAAAGCAGAAACTCGGCTCACTAGCCGTTATAGAGTACCGGCCGGTCTCGCAGGTCGTATCGAAGGCGCGTCATAACGAATCCTCGTAAAAATCCGGGGAAAATCGTGAATTCCACGTACCAATAAAAAGCAAGTCTACGTGTATATAAAAGAATCCTCGTAAAAATGAGGAATAAAGCAGAGTCGGCCGTACTCATACACGCTGACGCACACTACACAGCGGGGAGAATTCTCTTCCGTATACGGAGGCGCTTTTAAAAAACAATAAAAAAAAAAAGAGAGAGAAAAGAAAAAAAAGACGAGAATGGCTGCAGCAGCGGCAGTGCGATCGCCACGCCGAGATTCACGCTGCTCGCTTGCTCCTCGATCTATCTTCCGTATAGAGATTCCCTCGAGCCAGGAATGCGCGCGCGGAGCTTCCAGCTCTCCGTCATTACTATTAGACCGAGGAGCGCGCGCAGCAGCCTTTCTCCTTACAGCCTAGCGCTAGAGTCGGCCTTTATATATACACGGCGCATCGTACTAAAACACGAGAGCCCGAAAAACAGAGGGAGAGAGGGGAAGGGATTCGAGCGAGGTGGGAGATCGGCTCGAATTAATTGGAAGAGGAACTCCAGTCGTGCACGCGTGCTGGGAAGGAGAGCGAGATAGAGGCGCGATATATACGTATATATACACACGCGGAGGGAGAGAGAATGACAGCGAGAAAGGAGAGCGGGATATATAGAGGCGGAGACAATAATAACGAGAGACACACCCTAAGAGCATTTCTGGGGCCCGGAGAAAGAGCGACGTCGAGCTGCGGTTAGCTGCGAGAGCAAGACCTTTTGCTCCTTCGGCGAAGCGACGCGTATATACATGCCTGGATATCATCTGTGCAGTGAGCGAGATCGCCAAGAGTGAGGGAGAGCAAAAAGAGCTTGGATAAGTCCCGATCGTCTCGCGTTTCCTTTCCAATGTCGCGCGGCCGCGTCCTCGTCTTCCTTTCCTCCTCCGCCTCGGCGCGTCTTGTTTTATGAAAAAATGAAGGATGCGTCCGCTCTTGCGTTCTGCGGCTTTGCCTAGCTATATATGTATATGCTTGTACGTGTATATACAGTCCGCTGTTACTCGAACCTTTTTCGCACAGTGACGCTGACCCGCAAACTATATTCCGCTGAATATCCGATATATCGTCACCCCTAAGGAAGACTACTACATTCCATTTTTCGCCGCAAAGTCTAATACTTATCGCAAGCTCCCGTGAAAACTAAGACTTTTTAAAATTTGCCGCGAAGACTAGTACATTCCACCGTCCTGCCACGAAAACTAGTTCACTCCGCTGTTTTACTGCGAAGATTAGT
>UELX01001968.1:0-36098 GCA_900480035.1 Eupelmus urozonus
TGTATATAGAAAGTACAAAAAATTTATATTAATAAAAGCTATGATATACTATTTCAAATAGTAATAAATGTTTTATTTATTTTCAGTGTATTCAACCAGGCTGGCCCCCTTAATACATTAGAACAGTAAATTATTTAATCATGTTTCTGCTATTAAATTATTTTTACATCTTAATAAAAATTTGTTTGTTTTTATTTTTATGTCTTTAGTTGAAAGACAATAAATTTACTTAATACGATAGGTTAATGTATACTTTAGAAGAGTAGCATAACGATTTGAAGAATATGCTGAAATATTCATAAGTTCTGCAAAAACGCACATTTTTTCCTTAATAAAATATGCACGGCAACCTCTAAATTTATTAGGATCAAACAATTACATGCGATTTCAAAGAAGGCCTTGTTAAATCCAAAAGAAATTTGTCCCTAGCTCGTGTAACGCGCAATCTACATACATTAGCATAGGCCAACTGGCTTTACCAAAATCTAATCAAGCAATCAACAAGAATCTAACCTGTAGCTATGATAAAAAAGAAGCGACCCAACTCAAAGTGTGTACATAAAAGACAAGCAAAGTCACGTTAGGCTGTCAATTTAAGACTTGGAAGGGTCAAATCTTTACCGTAACTCAAAACTTGTTGTAATAATCGAAAAATTATCATATGAAATAACAATGAAAAGATAAAACGTTAGATACAAATCCAGCAAGTATAAAAACATCCTTGTTGCAAAAAAGCAGCGTACTAGTTGCCACATCCTTAAAAATCCATTCTGGCACATAGCTCATTGAGTGTCGGTCTTGCGTATATATATGTAGGATGAAGACGTCGCTGTCTGGTCTGGTCGTAGGCGTCGAAAACGGCTGGAGCTCTCTTTCTACCTCTTTGCTACCCGCTAGTTAGACTCGCATAAAGGCCGCAACATAAATTATCCGACCTTCCGCGTCTCGCGCGCGCGCGAGCAGAGCATATACCGAGGCCAGGGAGTGTTTGCGGAGTGGTCCACCTCCCGTCAACGCCCTCAGCAAGAGAGCCTTGGCCACCTGTTCTATTGTAAATATTGTTTATTGAGACGCCAGTGCAAAAAAGGCATTAACGTCGCGTCGTCAGGGTGCACCAGCTCGACACGCCCTTTGCTCTCTCTCTCTCTCTCTCTCTTTTTCTCTCTGTCTCTCGTGCGCGGCTCGATCCTTGTAGGGTTTTAACGGCATGCGTGCTGCATGAGGATGCGGCAAGAATGGTTCGAGAGTGAGTTTTAGCAGCGCGTGGAGTTTCAGTAGAGGTAAGAAAGAAAATTTTGCGATGAAATCTGTGATGGAAAGTGGAAATGAATGTTTAATGAGCAAAAAAACTGTTCATTGTTTAATATTTTTAAAAAAATTTCACTAATAATTTTTTATCATAGAGAGACTATTGAGAAGATTCTTGTCTGTGCGGCGGGCCTATCAAATTGAGTAGAGTTATTAGGGCAGTTATAAAATTTGGATGGATGACCGGGATGGCAGAGCTTAGGAGTATCGACGAACTTGATGACTCTTTCAATACAGATGTTTCTTGGGAATGAGTTACTATTAGTTAGCCTAAGTCTCAAAACAACTATAAATAAGTTAAAATGTTAAGGTAAAAACTTGATTAAGAGCACTTACACGCGGATATGATAAGACTAGATAGTATTGGGTGCAATGCAGGGTTAGCAATGATAAATTAATATAAACTAATAGAAAAGAATCGTACAAGTTAACTAATGGTAAAAACCTTAAGAAAGACAAGTATTACGAGTGCATTTGAAAAATTTTACTTTAATAAATAAATTTGTCTGTTTTGAGTTTAAGACAATACTTTGTTAAAAAAAAAAAAAACTTAATAACTTGAGCCTCCGAACTTCTTACGAATATTCACGTCAGTAAAAATATGAAAATTTTTTAAATGAATAGAGGATACGAAGACGGAGCGCATTGATAGTATTACAATTATAAGAAACGAATAAATACAGTATTTGTATTATAAAAGACGGCATCAAAAGCAACGCCACGAAGGACTTAATCTTACAAAGTTATAAATAACTTTTTTCTCCAAACTCAGCTGCAGACATAATTGATTCCCTCAACAATCACGTCAAAGTTCCCTGGCACCTCCTCGCAACATTGTCCTATCAATTTACTAACCTCGAAATTTCGGGTTTCTCGACCGATCGAAGTCATTTATTCTCTACTATATCGTGTCAAAAAAGGAGGAAAAGAAAAGAGAAAAAAATGAGCAACCGTAACGAGAGATATTTGCTTCGAAAATACCAAGAGCGCAAGAGGGGGAGAGAAAGCGAGTGTAAGAGAGCGAGCGCGCTAATACAAATTAACATTTTAACACCCAAAAAGCCCCCCGCCGCGCGCTTGCTTGCGCGATTCCGCCTCTCACACCTGCGGATTCGAGCGCGGGGCACGTTCGACGTTAACGGAGGTGGAATTGGATTAGCGGAACAATCTGATCAGCCGAGCTGATGTGATTAATCCCATCGGCTCGCTCTCGCGTATAGATCGACCGGGCGCATTATATCGGCCCTTGCATTTCGCCTTGCCTTCTCTCTCTCTCTCTCTCTTCTCGCAGACGCAAAACCATCAAGAACACGCCCATGAAGAGAGAAAGAGAGAGAGAGAGAAATATTACGTGGGACCTTTTATATGCGGCTGCGCACGGGGCGCGAGCGCGCGCAGAATTGATCGGCACTGCCGATAGTAATATCGCCGATTACTAATTTTCCCTCTCGCGAGCGATTTTTCAGGCGCTGGGCGTGTATAGAGAAAGAGCGCATGCGATGTATGTTTAAATCGCCGCGACTAACTAATTGTCCGGTTATTGATGCGCTCGAGGATGCATTATTGGCTGTGGGACTTGTTTTGTTATTCTCACTTTAAGAGATTCGCCGCTCTTCGGTTTACGATTCTACTAGTTAGGAGAGAAAAAATAATACTGTCACATAAGCAAAGAGAAACTTGGCCCACAACGCATCGCCGACACAAACTATGCGTGTCCTCTCGCTGCTTTAATGAAAAAGGGACAGCACGCGCAAAAAAACTTGAAGCTCGGTTATGTCCAAGAAGCCCAGCTCCAGCCGCTAGAGGAGCTGGCTTGCTCGCGTTATTAATGAGTACGATTACTTGGCGAAACTCGCGCTCTTTGTTGTCAGCTGGCTGTGTGTGTGTGTGTGTGTGTGTGCTGTGCGCTGCATCGCGGTTGCCCCACCACTAGCACACCGCGCGCGTACATTCCCTTTACACCTGCGCGCTCGGCTCTCTCGCTCTAACTTATGCATGAGATCCTCCCACAGAAACAATGCACGCGCTCGCTCTCGCGCCTTCCTTCCCTTCTCCTCCTCCTCCTATACTCGTGCTTTTCTTTTTTTTTGCGCGCCAGCGCTCTCCTTGCTTTTCTCTTTCTTTATGAAGGAGCGCGCTGCACTGAAGCAGTGCCTCCCTCGACCGGATAGGAATGCGAGGAAGACGAGGTGGGAAATGCCGGCAGACTCGAGCAGTTTGCTTTTTGCGCTCTGCTTACTGCCCGGCCAGAGTGTCAGATTTGATGTGCCGGTTAATTCGAGCGAGATAGTCGTTTCGTTATGCGCTAAAGCTGTCATTTTTTGCCCTTGTGCCGCTTTCGAGAAGTAATGCGGCTTTTCACGAGATTCATTAGTCGATTGACCTATTGAAATATTTAAGGCTTAAGGAAATTGTTTCTTTGCAGATTTGACACATATAAAAAAGACCAAGAATTACAATTGTTATAAGAGTAGTTTACGTAAGGCGCATTCCTAAGCGCATTTATTTGCTGCAGCTGCCTAATATTGTGTAATTATCAAAGAAGACAATGTATTTTTAAAGGAGATTGAATGTAATTACATATATATATATATATATATAGTAATTGCATAATGATATAATAACGAAGAACGAAATAGACACTGATTACTCGAAATATTGCCGATTGTATAATTGATGGCTTCTTAAAAATACCTAACGTCAAATTAATCTCAATTTAAGAATCGGAAAAAAGTAAGAGAGTCATTTATAGGTTGAAATCGTTGTCAAATATAATAAATTAAGATATATATATATCTATAAAAAGCAATTGAATTGCCAAGTTTATGTAGGTATATGTTAGGCAAGACATTAATGTCCATCTTCTGGCTCGAAATAAGCCCAATAGCCATCATTCGATCGGCTCTAAATTTCTACTGAGCCTCAGCCCTGCAGGGGCGCGCGTAATTTCGAAATCCAGCGACTAGAATTGCGAGGATCGAGTGGCCGCTTTCCAGGCGATTTGCAAAAAGCAATTTTCCCAGAATGTCGGAAAATGCGCGACGTCAAAATTCTCCCCCCTCCTGCCTCGGCAGATTGATTCTTTATGGCCGTCGGCCTCTACCAAATCCCCAGTTTCACACTCGACGTAACGCACTGACCCGCGTCCTGCACATATATCCAAGAGAAATAAAAAGGCTCGAGTTAAAGAGAAGGAGAGAGTAGGCAACGCTTGATTTGTCGGCTCTTGATCGAGCGGCCGTCGTTCCACACGCTCCAAGGATTCCCGGGCTCGAAGGACCGAGGAATGCCCCCACAGTGACAGTCACGCAGAGGAGACCGAGCGAGTTTGAAATCTTGAGTGGCTCGTGCGCGCCTCTCTTTTTCTTCTTTTTACTTTCTTTTGGCTTTTGATTTGGGAGAGAGAGAGAGAGAGAGAGACCTGGATTTATGGGCTTGTGTTTATTGATGCCAGGAGGATGCGAGAGCGATCGGCTTGGATTTGGCGGTGGGATGGTATGGAAGTAATGTGATCGGCTCTATTTATTTAAAGGGATTTGTTGTATTCTGTGTACTGTTTGAGGATACGTTTTTGGAATATTTATTTTCTTATCCTCCTTATATTATTAATTTTGAATTAGTCAGGTCTTGTTTTTTTTAGACATTATCTCTTTCTTAATTAATATATGTTGTTGAACATTTTGTTTTTTCAATTTATTTTTAAGATTAATTGGACATGTAATTGAGGCTAATAATCGAAAAATCATTAAAATTTCAAAAGTGAACGAGGAGTTTTCATAATGAAAATTGATTAAACGTGATATATATATTATACGTAAGCCAGATTGTAATTAATAAAAAATCAATCCGATAACATTAAAAAGTACAAACATTTGGATTAATTTAACGCTCGAGTAGCTTTTCACTTCGTTATTCATTTAAAATGTCTTGTCTGTCTTTTTGGCGCAAAGTCATTACCAAGACCATCGGGACGGTCTGATTGAGAAACGAGCTGCAAGTTAAGTTAAATATACGGATTATGTTTTACGGTAATACACTGTTATCAATTTGCAAAATTAATATACTAGACAGTCGAGCAAATAAAATGTTAATTACATTATACATGATATTTCTAAAAACATGAGTCTACACATGTACGTATATGCACAAACGCTTATATATACCGTTTTCGGTTTGCCATATATAAAACTGTACTTTTAATGATAATCTCTTTTTGTTTAACCGTCGAACTCTTCATAATTATTTTTCCTATATTATTAAGCATATTTTATTCGAGGCTAATTTTATTCCGTTAACAAGATGAAAAAGCCATGAAGCTAACGGTACCCAAGGCCCCGAAATTTTTGCATACTCACCTACATTGCCCAAAAGCGAAACCCAAAGACCTCGTGAAAAGAATCAGCCGGCTGTATACTGTCTTTGAAAATTGGAAAAAATCGAAAATTCAGCGAAAAGGCATATGTAAGGCGAGCCTCCGTGAGAAAAAGCCCCTAAACTCGGCTCCCTTCATCTCGAGAGCTCGCGCAAATGGGATTACGCAAATCCCGGTCAGTCTTTTTTTCTTTCTCTCTCTCTCTGTCTCATCGGCTGGGGAGGCGCGGGGAAAATTCGATTGAACACGCGCGCAAAAGGTCAGCGCCGTCTTGCGGGCCAGCTGCTCCGGGCGACTTAACTCCTCGGGGCTTAATTCCCCGTGAAATGAAAGAGAGCGAGTCGAGCGCGCGCGACTTGCGGGGATTTACTTGGCCTCGGATTTGCGGGGATCGCTCGATTCTTTGACTGCAAGCGCGAGCAAACGACTACCTCCTTCGGCTTTCGTACATACGAGAAATGCTGCTGATGCTCTGAGGATTTTCGTCGACTTTTTTTCAACTCGGGCTCCACACACTGACAAGTTGTTTTTTACTATCGATTCGACATGGCGCGTGTTTGTACGGATGGAAAGTAAAAAACGAGTTTGCTTAATAATCCATCTAAGTACTTGTGCATGTTTATTTTTAATTTATTGCTTTTTGTTTTTCTTTTTTCTTTCCTTTTTTCAAGTATTTTGTTTATAATTTTTGTATGATTTACGCTTGTGGAAAGCGATATTGTCTAATCAGATAAGAAAATAACAAATAATAAGTCAACGCTGAATTTTGAATGACAATTGCAGTGATTTCGATCTTGCAGATCTTATCGATGCGTAACGTAGGTGCAAAAAACTTGTTTGAAGATAAAAACAAATTATAGACCATAAATAAAGTAAATAAAAAATAGACGGAACTCGTGTAAATGTCCAATTGACTTAATTTAGTATAAAACTTTCCCATAAAATAAATAGCGCATATGTTTTTTGCTTTCAGCGCGGCTTTATAATTACCTCACTACTGCATGCATTTAATTCAATATTTAAATCACTGCCCCTTTTTTCATTTTATTATATTCCTTCTCATTAACCGAGAGACGCTATCTTTTCTTTTTGTAACGAAAAATTTATATTCATCCGTCTGCAAAAAGAATCTAGAAAACTGAAGAGAACTGAATTCGAGCCTTAAAATTTTACCATTATAGTTTATCGCATATATATATATATATATATATAATCGAAAAAGCGCAGAAAAGTCTCGAAAAGCCCTTCAGTCGCTTAAAAAAATGCAGCTCTCTGTGTTGAAGCCTCACTCCCTAGTTTTCCCCTAGACTCGAGCTTGCTCGCGAGAAGAGAGGTGCAAAAGAAGCGGCGAGCGCAAAAAGTCCCTCTACTCCTTAATTTATTCGCATTTTAAGTGATCCTCTCTTAGCGGGACACAATGCCGCAGAAACGTAAGCGCGCTCGCGCATTCGATAATTATTGGCGCCGCGCTGATCGTTAATCGTTCTCTTATCGCTGCGCTCGGCTGATTTACATGCGAAAAACACTCCTCGCGCGCGATAAGAACGCTCGGCTTCCTTAATTGAGTTACACGTCTTAATTAATACCGGGCGACGGGAGCGTGAGTTGACTTTCGGCGATCGATCTGTTTTGTTATTCGCGCCAGTTGAGAATGAAAAAGAGTCGATCGCCGATTGAGATAGAGTTTGATGAGAGAGAAAGTGCCGGGGAGTGGAAAGATGAGCATGAAACAGGGGGATCATACGTATACGCTTACGCTTCATGTGCATTAATGCTGCGCGCGCGTTCGAGTCTGGATTAAGTGAGTTTTGGCCTGAAAAAGGGCAGATTTAGGGAAAGTTAGCCTTACAAAATTAATGGTGTGGAAACAAATTTTAGGAGATTTCGAAAATACAAAGTATGCCTAAAGACCTTTTGTCATTTAATTGCATGTTGGTAGCTCGATGATGAATTTGATAAATATGCCTCTTCCGTTAAATGATTGCATGAATTATGCATGCTGTAATTGATTACTGTAGAAAAACTCGAGTTTGAGAATTGAAAAAAAAAAAAAAAATGTTTAATTTACATTTAATTACAGTATTGGTTAAAAGCGATATGTGTATTTGTGCGCACAATCATACAACGAGTCACAAATTATTTTTAGAGACAATTTATATATCGTGACTATATTATTAGAGTATTTCACAAGAATTATTCGGAATGCAAAACTTGTATATATAAAACTATAATTATGTAAAAATGCAATTTTGCAAATTTTTGAAAAATGTTTACGACAATCATACGACACTTTTTAATTCTCTAAAATATGTATTAAAAAATAGGTAAAGAAATGGTCGATCCGGGTGAAAAAAAAAAAAAAAAATCGGCATTTAAATCAGCTGAACGTCAACGAGCAGAATCGGCGTTATTCGCGCGAGATTTATGGAAATCGATTCGATCGGGCTCGTCTCGCGAGGCGAAAAGTTGGTCGCTCTCGTAAATTAGCGATTCAGCGCTCGTTCCTCAATCAAGTCTGGATCCTCTCCGTCGCTGTCCGCGCAGGCGAAAAAAAGGTCGAGCTTTTTTTTCACGCGCTCTTGCTCCGCAAGACAAATTGCAGGCCTGCTCGTATATATATATATATATAGTCGAGGAGCTTAATCCAGACTCGGAACGATATCCACGGCGCCGTGTCATCCTCGGACATTTTAATTAGCTTGACGTAACGGTAGCCGGGCCCGATTCGTCGAGCTCTGCTCTCAACCGGATTTTCCAGCCGCGAGAAAATCCTCCCGACGTATTTTCCTCGGCGTAAGCTCGTAACGGACGGTTTTGCAATTACATGTGTACGCGTGTGAGAGTGTATCGAGCGCGGGGGGCGGCTTAAGCCAGAGAGATGTTAGGTTTAATGGCTCCGTATTTACCGGAGAGTGGTTATTACGCCGGGGAATTTATTCTTCCAGTGGGTTAGCAGTCGATCGAGTTGTGTGCGCGCGCGCGCGCGCGCGAGCTGCGTTACGTACAATGATGCAAATCTCGCCGAGGGGATTAACATGCGGTAAAGGCGCTATTTGAATAATGAGTTCAATTTGCCGAGTGTTTCATTAAAAATTTCAATGGAATTTTTATCGCCTTCTGGAGTTACGTTCAGCGCGTTTATATAAACGCCTGGCTTCTCAACATTATGGACTTATTTGTCCGAGCAAATAGTACGATAGAGATCCGAGTGTTGGCTTTACACTTATTGCACTAACGTTATACTATTAGTTATACTTTTTTCGTCTGTTGAATTTCAAATTTTTTATACCTCATTCATAGCAAGTAGAAATCCAAGTTATTGTCAAAATTTAACTATTTTTTATTTACTCTTTCAGGATTACCTTTAGTATATTATTATAAAGAAACTTGCATCTACTTATTGCAATAGAAGGAAAAGGAAGAGGACAGGTAAATTTTTCAAACATACTTATTCATATAATGGGTCAATATTGTAATAAAATGGCAAATAAATGAAAAGAATTCTCTGTTCACATTATGGTGTACGATTTATCGTTTAATTTATTTTAAGTTAAAACTTTTTTACAATCATATCTTACATACATTTTTACACCGTTTGTGTCGCCGCTTCTCAAGTGTCCTTTTACGCGAGGCGCGCACTCGCTACATCTCGATCCTCACAGCGCGCACGCACTCGCTCGCTCGCCTCAAAACTCTCTCTCTCTCTCTCTGTACTTCGACCACAATACAATAGCGCCTGTCTCTTCTACCTCAACATATTTTTGTACGTGTATGTTTGTAAGTGTGTCAGTGTGTGTGTATACAATATGCGAGCGTCTATTCGTGTACATGTTATCAGTATGTGGCGTATGCTGCGCTCGCTCAGAGCGTAAAGGGATCCTTATATTTTTCTTCTCTTCCTCCGATGAAAAATCAATATTATACGGGCTACACGCTACTTCCCTAATAATACTACGATAGATACCTGTCCGCATCTCTCTTTATCGTCGGGTGGGTGGGCTGGATGATAATTTTCAAGAACTCACTGCGATTTCTCTCTTTTTTTTCTTTTCATTCCAGCGCAGCTGCGTCTTTCCTTCGTCAGTCTTTCGGGGGGAAAATCGCCCTGTGTAGGTGTGGCTGTGGCTCCACATGGATCTTCCGTTAGTAGCCGACGTGAGCATCGATATCTCGGTGCAAGAGCGAAAACCCTTTTTCTCTTTGCTATTACGAATTGAAGAATTATTGAAAAATCACAATGTGGGTGAGTGTGAGGTGGGGGGCGGGATGAGCTGCTCGGGATGCGCGCTCTCCGCTCTCTGGCTCCTCGTCTGTCTCGTTCCAGTACTTTTTTTTTCCTTTTCTTTTTTGTTTGTTCCTTAGCTATTTTTTTGTCATTTTTTTATATAATAACTTCTCTTAATACTTTTGACTATCTATCGTTAAAACGTATTACTCGATACTTTTTTTGTTCTTTAATTAATCACTATAGGGTTGATTCCTTTTTTTTCTTGTATGCACAAAATGCGGATATACCACACTAATTATCATTATACAATTATATAACGTAACACGATACACAATTTATTTGCTTTCTTCGAAGATACAAAATTTACACTTTATTACTCTCTCGCTTTCACACCCTCAGCTCGTATCGCTTGACTATTGCGATTCATAATATGCTCGATTATTTCTTTATTCTTTCAATCGTTTATACGCTTATGTTTCGTTTTTTTTTTTTTTTTTTTTTTTTTTATCGAAGCTACAAACGATATCCCGCGAAACGGGAGGCGACGATGCGCGAGCTTCTCTCTAACTTTTCCCTCTTGTCGCCCTCGAAAATCGGACAGAATATATTTATATGTATAATCTCCCATATACACGTGCATACACAATGGCGCGATCGCTGAAGAGGAGAGATCGATATATTTATATAATTTATAAACGTATATTTTTTTATCTTTTTATCACTAACCATTTACAACACACGAAACGACTTGTATCATTTACGGAGGGCGCCCCGTCGGACGGCCGAGCGCGAATTTTCTGCTTACGCGGTAAACGCATTCTTTGTCGGAGCATCGCCAAGAACTCCTTTCGATATATTTTTTTTTTTTTTTTTCTACTAAGCAAATGGACGTCCTCTCGATGCTCAAAAAAGTACATTTACCACTAATTTTAACGTCTTTATCCATAACAGCTGTCACACAGACTGACAATTTATGAACTACAATTCAAGACTTGTATGCAAGGAACCAAAGTACCCTCGGCTGTTCGGCTATAAGTCAGAGGCGCCCCCGTGTAAACAGTATCGCTCTTTAAATTCTCGTTACTTTTTAAAATTGCACGATACACCTTTGTTTAAAGGGAGTACGGGGATAGAGGAGGGGGGGGGGGGCAGATTATATATAAAATCTCGAAAAAAGGCGCACTCACCTACATCTTTTTTTCGACTTTGCGTCTGCCGCTGGCCTCGCTCTCGGAGCGAGCTCTCCGACGGTCAAGTCGAGACTTTGGACTTGAGTTAGCTAGAATTTTTCGTTCGCAAAGAGTCGCAACTTTTCCTTATCTCTTGCCGTGAGCGCACCAGTCTCGCGTCTGGGAGAATGTAGGATCGAGAGGACTGCGGAGACTTTAGTTACAAGTATAATTTGACTAAGCGGCTAGTTTAACTGAAGCTTCGCTCCTCTCGAGCAAGTCTATCAGCGTGTGTATTAAGACATTCGTAAATGTTGCTTAGAAAAGGAAAATTTGGAAAAACACGCGCAAGCGAAAGCTTGGATCGAAATCTCTGGCTTTGAGAATTTCGAGCAAAGATTTCGATCGTCTCTCCCGCAGCGTGCGGTGCGCTCTTGATGTCCGTCGCGTAACGCACTACCTACAAACAAAGAGGAACGAGGAACGAGGAACGAGGAACGAGGAACGAAAATTGTGGGGGGAGTAGAGAGTGCGTAGGTGTTCGCTATCGCGTGGTAGGGGAGGCGGAAAAATCGTCGCAGTCGCACGCACACTTTCACTCGTCGGAATTATACACATACGCGCGGGGGAGTTGCTCTCTCGCTCTCGTTTAATAATTATCATAATATACGATATAATTGTGCTGCTATGTACAAGAATTATATAAGACTCGATACAATATTGTATGTATATAATTAAGAGCTGACTTCGTTTGTACTTGGGGCCGGGGCTCGATGGACCCTAAATATTTATTTTTCTCTTTCCTCTCTGAACCTTTAATTTTTTTTCTTCATTTCTCACCACCCTCGTCGTCGATTCATTATATTAACTTTACATATTTACATCATTATCGTTATTAATTTCTTCGATCGAAATCACTCCGCTTTCCCCCTGACACGCGCGCGCGCGCACCTTAACTTTATTTTCTTCATTGAAAATCAACGACGATACACAGACAGCTGCTTTTCATAGCCTCGTGATAATTGCTTCTTTTTTTTTTTTTGTTTTAATGAAACATGAATGCGAGCCTTTGCTCTTTTAATAAAAACCTTGTCTTTTTTGGAAATTGTACGCATGCACACACAGCGAAGAGGAGGAGGTTATTTAACGCGTCGCAATGTGTGTGCGTGAGGTGGGCTGCGTCCTGAGCTGAGCTGCTTCTTGCCGTCGGCGCTGCGTCTGCCGTTTTCTAGCTTTGACTGCTTAGAGCGCGACGCTGGACGTTCATGTGTACTCGGATCGCCAGCCCGTCTGTAACAGCAAGAGAAAATTGTTTTGCGTTAAAAAAAAAAAGGGGTCAATATTAAAAGTAGAAGAATTTTGTAGAATCCAACGAGTCTAGATTTGAAGAAAGTAAAAAAAAGTAAAATAGCGACTTTTTGACAAAGCATCCCGAGGCTTGCGCCGAAGACGAATAAGGCGAAGACGAAGAGAGGTTGTCGAGCAAGCGCGAGAGAGAAAGATTAGCTTATCGGGGTAAAAAAAAATGAGCAGAGTGAAGAAGGGTGCTCTTGGAGCAGCTTTGTATACTGACCATGGCGTTCGTCGTGGCGGCGAGCTGAAGTCCCTGCAGGCTCGTCATGTGGTGGGAGTGGGAATGGGAGTGCGAGTGCGGATGGATGGGGGGCGGCGCCGGTGGCGCAAAGCCCTGATGGAGCGATCCGGTCACGCCGACCCCGACGCCCGTGTGGTACATGTAGTGCTGCATCGCCGGATGCATCGTGTGGTGGTGCTGAGAGGTTCCTGAAAATTTACAAGCAAAACAAAGGCCCAGAAAGCCGTGAGAAAAATTCTTTCCTCAACTATGCGTATATAGGATACGCGCATGGAAAGAGAGATATATATATAAAGGTAAAATCTCTGCTTGACGCCGGCGTTTGAAAATTTTGACTGCGCGCGCGCGCTGCTGATCAAAAAAGTGGATAGTATCGAGTATCAATTTTCTCGGCAGTTTTTTAAGCATTTCTTCTAGTCCTGTAAGCTTGCCGTTGTTGAGCCGGGGCTGCGCTTTGGGTCCCGGAATCGAAATTATTAATTGAAGAGCGGCGGCGAGCGGAGGCTGTTGTTTGATGTTAATCGTTTGGACATTGGATGGACCGAAATTTTGGAAATCAGAGTAGAGGTCGAGGCTATCGGAATACTTGGCGGGGGCTAGGGTCAACTCGATGATGGCTCGAGCCGATCGAGCGAGAAAGCGAGTAAAAAGAGTAGAGACACTTACGATATTCGCCCATGGGCGATCCGAATCCAGCGTGGAATGGCTTGTTGTCGAGGTCCAAGTGGCCGGTGGCCTTCATCATGTCGCCCATGACGCCGCTCAGACCGAGGCAGCCGCCGGCCTTCTTCTTTTTGCTCTTTGACGAGAGCTTCCGGTTTCGCGTCTGGATGCCCTCCTTCTTCATGGTCAGCGGTCGGTTAACCTGCAACAATCGTAGACAACAATTCGTTATGAATCTCTTATCATCTACATGACTTTTCTTTCTTTCTTTTTTTTCATCTGGACTAGATACATATATATATATATATATATAGATACGCGCGCCTTTGACATAAACTGTCCAAGTATTTAAAGGCAAGCTTTGATTTGCGAGCTTTGCCTTCTGCAGTATGCCGGCTGCAATTGGTCGCAATAATAATGATCCCGCAGCTCTAGAGAGCGAGCCGAGTCTTATAATACTTGCGCGGAAGGGTGCAGTAGCGCAGCAGCTAGCGCGGCTCATGGGCCAATCCGTCGTGATTTATCGCTTGTAAAAAAGATCAAGTCTGCTGCTGCTGCTTTCTGCGTGTTATCTCGGCTGGCTAGATTGAAATAGTCAACGGCCGAATAAAAGAGCGGCATTGTGCGGCTCTGCTGCTCCACTTTATCGCGCAACGCCATCGCCAAGCAAGCGAGTCTGCATCTATATATCTATATATGCACTTGCGAGGGCTTTTATAAATATAAACGCACTTGCTCAGGAGCTGCCGCGCGCTGCAAACTTTATCGGATCATCGCTAGGGTTAACGTCCCGCTGCTGCATTCTTGAAAATCATCCCGCGCGTACAGCTTATATAGCCGGCGCAGCGCGCTCTCCAATTAACTCGACCGATCACCGAACGACCGACCGACTTTTCATGCTCTCCCCTCTCTTGGCGGCAAATTTAAATTGAGGCTTTATCGAACGCAGTTGGAGGTGTTGACGTTTCATTACGGCTTGGCTAATTATCATTCTATAGGATATCTTTGCTTTTTATACCAATCTGTGGGAGAAAAAAAACAAGTGAGAGAGAGAGAGGACAAATTTGAACTTGGCGAGTAGGAGAGCATGTAGATGGTGTTTCGTATTCGGATCGAGCCTTCACTCGCGCGGAATCGTAATTTCTCGTATATAAAATATATCAATATAGACGATCTGACAGTTCTGATCGAGCCGAACAATAATAAACGTTCTCGCGATGGCTTTTTACAAGAAAAGAGAACGTGCATATAAGCTCGACGCTGCGCAAATGTAAGAATAAACAGAGGTAGAAAGAGACAGAATAAGAGAGAGAGAGAGAGAGAGATCCAGTCGGCATCTCGGCGAGCTCGCACAGTGCTGGAGTACAATAGGAAAATTCCAATAGCGCTCCATACGCGAGAATGGTAAAAGCAGTAATTACAGGATTAACACGACCATTATTCAAGAGAACCGTGCCATAATGTATGCAATATCTCGGCGCAAGTAAAAGCTTCGCTTACACGTTGCTGAATATCGCTGCCTTCTCTCTCTCTCTCTCTCTCTCTCTCTCTCTCTCGCGGACATGCTCCGCTGATTTCGACTCGCTTGCCCACTCGCGCTTGATAATTACGCCCGCTGTCTCTGTGTGTGTGTGTGTGTATGTATAGCGCTTTTTCAGAAATCCAAAGTCTACAAGTACTATGTATATATATTTACGTAGAGATATTTTCGCGAACAACGGGGAGTGCTCCATCAAGAAGCCTGGAGGCTCTCTCGCGCTCGATGAGAGCCGAATATGAAAAAAATCAGTCAAGGACGCGGCCGCGGCGGGAATCATATTGCTGAAACAATGCGCGCGCGCGCAGCTAGCGAACGAGCGAGCTTCGTAGGTGCCTATATGTGCATATAGGTGTATGTATGTATGTGTGTGTGTGACGCAACGCCAGAGAGTTGCATGTCGGCGGCGCCGTAGCGACGGCGCGACGAAGGGAACAGAAAACAAGCGCAAAGAACATGCATCCGTCGATCGATGGATTATAGCCGGAGAGAAATTTATATTCGCCAGCGCTGGCTCTCCCTCTGACTTCTAGGCTTCTTTTCTAACAGCCTAACCGCACCGACAGCTATTAACCTCCAAATCCTGGACTTTGTTGGACTTTGTTCTTTCTAATGCGCTATTTCTATTTCACTTGTTATAATGTCGGGGCGAGTCTCAATTCATATAATCGCTGACACGTGCGCGCGCGTGCACGTAGCTCTTGCTGATGAATAATATCCAGCCGCATTCAATTTTTATTCAAAAAACCATCATATAAACGCGTTAGAATCTGAGCGCACGTGCTTCGGCCACTTAACTTTCTTCGGAGATTCACTTTTTCACGGGCGCGCACGCGAGTATAGGAGAGAGAGAGAGAGAGAGAGAGAGGCGTAGTTTTATCGAGCGCAAAAGAGGAGGCCCCGAAGAAAAGTCTTGGTATAATAACAATAACACGTACGTACCGTGACGCGCGCTCGAGCCGCGAGAGCGAAAATTGCGCTCGAGATTCCGCCAGACGGCCGCTCGCGCGTGCAATTAAGGAATCCCTCAGATTCTCGGTAAACGCGCTCTCGAGAGCGGCGCAATTATAATTAACGAATCGACAGCGGCTGCGGCCCTCGCTCAATTCAGAGCTCTATATACGTCTGCTCTCTCTCCCTCTCGCTACTCTACACGCCTCGGCGCTGCAGCTGCATGCCCGCACTTTTCCAAAGAGATCGTTGATCTCTCGACACTTTTTTCTTTCTCTCCCACTAGCGAGCTAGACTGCAGACCCCTTTTTTCTTCCATCTGCGCCGAGAGCGAGCGCGCTGATTTTCCGAGGCGAGGAGAAATTTCGCGCTTTGCCATTTTTTTCTAATGAGATGCGCGGCTGGCTTCGTGCAGCCTGCTCAGCTATGGAAATGGACGCTTTGCATGAAAAGCTAATTGCCTGGAAAAGTGCATTTTTCTCACTTTTACTTTTTTTTTTTCTTGCCTGTCAATGCGATTAGACTTTTGCGGAATAAAATTTGAATATAAGAAGCGCAAGACCGAGGCACAGAAAAATCATCAAACAGGCACGCAGCGTTGTACCTAATACATAATTTCGCTAGCGAGGCGAACTGCAAAAATTCAGGATTGACGACAATTTGGTTAAATTAATATCCAGGCCAGCTGCAGCGCGAGCGCGAGTTATAGGCATTTTTATCGTGCCGCGTGGAAAAGGCGGAAGAGATTAAAACAAAGCGTGTACAATATATATAATGTCGGCGGCCGCTGCTGTCGATTCTCTCTCTTGCTGAGCCGTGGCTGGCGCGAGCCAGCCAAGAATCAAAATAGCCGCGATTTCGTTAAGTACAGTGATGAGAGCGGCGTATACGTATATACGCGAAGAGAAAATAGAGAATGATAGGCCTCAGCGCAGAGCAGCGGATGAGCGAGCTTTGCGAGAGAGTCTGTGTCGAGAGTAGGTGTATTATAAGGTTCGGTACTTTTTCGAAGGGTAAAAATTAAGGAGAGAAGCGAGCGCGAGGGCTGCAGGTGCTCTGCAACCTAGCCTGCACGAGGAACGTGGACTTTTTTTCTTTGAATTTCTTGGAAATTAGATTGTTTGTGCCTCGCTGCGCGAGCTCGCGCTTTTTTTTTATTTAGCTGGCAAGCTCGCGGCTATGTATGTATAGCCTCTAGGCTCGATATTTTGCTTAGGCGGGACTGAGCAGCTTTCGAATAGATATGCAAGTCCCCCGCTGCAGCAGGAGAGCTCGATTCGTATAGCCTACAGTATATATAAACGCGGACTTTGTAGTTCGCCGCGACGTGACGTAACTGCCAAGTCTCGTCGGCAGTGCGTTCTCGGTATTATAATGCCTCCGTCCTTTTCCAGGCGCGGATCGCCGGCGCATAAATCGCGACGCTTCTCCACCAAAGACATCCAGTTTTCAGCGGTCAACGACATACATACGCTGCACACGGCTCGCCTGCTTCTTCTTCTGCTTCTGCTTCTTCTTCTTCTTTTCGGAATTATGCAATTGGCAGAATTTGTCGAATTAGCCGCGCAGCCGGTGCAGCGGGCTGGCTTTATATACGAAAAGTGCCGACGAGAGGGACATCTTTGCTCTGATGAGAGCCGCTCGCTCGACATTTTTTTCCCTTTTTTATACTTCTGAGCCCGCGTCGACTGCAGAATTGAATTTTGTCTCGTTGCTGCTTTTCGTGACTATCTTGCCGAAAGAAAGAGAGCAATCGGACTGGTGCCGTGGCGTTGTTTCGTTACGATGACCCCGATATATATATATATATATGTGTGATAAAACGACTGTTTACCGTTGGAGCTTAACGATACGGGAGCGCGGTTCCAGTTTGTTGGTAAAATGGTCAAGGCTCGATGATATTTAAATTAGCATTTTCATTGTGATTTCTCTTTTTGCGCGAGCGGCTGCACAATGCATCAACGTTGCGATTCTGCAGATCGCTTTAAACGCAGTAATTTTTCCTTTGTTTTTTCTTCTTTTTTTGTTTACATAAATTAATCTGGCGCTTGCGCGTGTATACAGACAAGATTTATGTGACATAACTGCGACGCAAAGTGCGCGTATGAGCGGGAATAAGAAAAAAATACGGCTTCAAGGTGCTTTTTCAGATCGCGCGCGAATTGACGTTAATTATAATTTACTCGGCGCGGCGGCTATCGCTTAACTCGCTGAAATTAAATGTTTTCTCAGTTTAAGAACGTGCATTAAAGCACTAAACTTGTGTTTACGATGTATCAAATAAATTTTTCTTATTCGGCTGCAAGTATATAGGCTCTAATATACAGCGCTCGCGTGTGTCTTGGGAGTTGTCAGTCAAACTAGCCGCGGCAACTTGGAACTTGCCACGAGTCGATGATGACTCAGCGGCTTTATGTTTATTATTTGAATAGATTAAAAGGAGTGTAAATTATGCCGCTTAACGATCACATAAAAAGATATAACTAAACAAACTTTTAAGCATTTATTGCCTCCTCAGCGGCGAAAGGCATAGCGCGCTATTGCCGTTCTCTGCAGCGAGCTCTCCTCCCTGCGGATGCGCGTGCAGGCTAAAGACAAAAGCCACCCAAAACACAGTGGAAGAATGTGAGGCCCCTAATTTGCTAATCCATGTAGGTAGCTCGCGTCTCCTCCGCGTCCTCATTATCCAATCCCCGCTCTAGGGCAGCGTTTCCCTCCCTGAGTCGAAAAATCGTTTGTCGCGAGGGCAATTTAATTTGCGCTCTCTCTCTCTCTCTCTCTCTCTCTCTCTCTCTCTCTCTCTCTGTCTCGTGGCCCTCCTTATCCTTTATCGTAGGATTAATCTGGCGTTACAGGTAGTAGTGGCCCTCCCCGCTCTCGAGCCTGGCCCGCTAACGAGAGGATGGCCTTCTTCTCTCTTTCTCGCTGCTGCGATATTTGAATACAATGAGCGAGCCGGGCCGAAAGTGTGCGAGGGAGAGGGAGGTGCAAACAAAAGAGACGACCGAGCGAGCGAACGAGCGCGAGCGGCCGATTGATGCGGTCACACACGACGCAACCGCGCCGGGCTTTGCATTCGAGATGCGCTTAGCCCAGCGGAGGAAGGAGACTCGCTACGTGATGGACTTTCGTTGACGAATTTCCGAGCCTGATGCTTTATGATTCGACGGCCTCTTCCCTACGGCTACGGCTTCTCTTTTTTTCTTTTCGCTTTATATATCGCGCGCGGACTCACAGCTCGACGTGCGCAGACGTTTTATTGCAGCCTGGATTTCGAACGCGAATTTTTCTAAAGGAGGATGTGACTCATGTGCGAATCCCCACCAAAGATGCGTTTCGGCATTATTCTTCAGCGTACCTTGTATAACACGATTTTTTTTTCTTTTTTTTTCTTTTCCTTTCTTTTTTCGTAACGATTATCATAACGGAACGCTACTCAAAGTTTATATCGGCTCTTAGCTACTTGCGCAGCAGCGCGATTCTGATGCTATATAGCGAAACTTTCGACGCATACCTCGATAGCATGTATAAAAAATAAAAAAGAAATCCTCGCTGCCTGAATATGCCAGGCAAAGCTCGAACTTTATTCCCAGCGGCAGCTCTCGGCGCTCCTCACAATAAAATTATTGCTCATCCTCTCGCGATCCGGCGACGTGCGCGCATTCATGAGATTATAAAAAATCCAGTCGTGCCAAGCGCGGGGAAAAGACAGAGGCGCAGAAAGCAAAAGGACCGCCGCCGGCGTATATAAACACACACACACACACACACAGAGAGACAGCTGCGGGAGAGCGAGCTGACTATGTGGCGTGTCGCAGCGCGCGCCTCGAATACTAATCGCGGCAGCAGCGCGCGAGCTCAAGAGCTAAGGGCGCCTTTAACGTCTCTTCTGCGTAATGCGATTTTATAACTTCCGTCGATGCCGATTCCGTCTATGCCGGCGCAGCTCTTTGAAAGCGCAAAAATTGATCGCATAAACATGGGAGACGCACGCTTCTGAACCCAGCCGAATGTCTTTACCGATTTCGACTCTCTCGATCGATGCCGATTCAAGATTTTTTTTTATACCGTTTGAGCGGCTAGCTTTAACGGACAGGATGGCCCATAATGACTCGCGCGGGGAATAAAAATGGAAAAGCGCGAGAAAAAAGCGAGGAGCGCGGCAATTGCCGAGATTTCGCGGCAAGATGACGGGTAGGCGGCCTAAAATTATAACGCCGCTTATCGGCCAGGATCGCAAGTCGCGCTGAGTTTCCCGGTAGAGAGGCTATATTTGTATCGCCCGCGCTCGAGTCGAGATTTGAGATAACGATCGGATAGACAGGGGCCGGCTCTGTCCTCTCTACTTTCCTCGATTTTCCTTCGTCGCGTGCGTGCCCGATTATGAGCCCCGTGTCAATTTGCGAATTTATTCTTCTGATTTTATCTGGGCCAAGCGATATGTTTTTATTTGACCATTTCAAGTTTACAAGGAGAAAAGTCGCTTTTTTTCCTAACTGCTTCCCATTACGCTAATGGAACGCTACTAGGCTCGAGGAGACGCTTACTACCTTCATCGCGCGTAATAGATATGCCGGAGCTCGATGCTATCTGCCGGCTCAACACCGTATTGATATCAGCGAAAAAGCTTACTGTTTACTCGGATCGGAGGCGGCTCGAGAAAAGCAGCAAATCAAGATCGAATAGGCCCGGAACTTGCGCCGCAGAGAGTGAATAGGCCGACGATTAGCATAGGCGTTACCTATATCACTCGCCTATCTATCTCAACGACGTCGAATCCGTCTTTCGCTCTTCAGTCTAGCAGATCTCCAGATTTATCACTAGCTGGCCTTATCTGAGCCGCGCGACAAACGAGATAATTAAATATGCATATAGAGAGGGAGCGTATAGCTACGCTCCCACAATGGAAATTGTTCTATTGCCCTCGCTTCTTTTCCTTCCTTTTTTTAACTCTGGCGCCCGCGGCTCGCGCGCGCGTCCATCAAAGATTAATTCGTGAGGCGTACGTACCAGGCGCGCGTACGTATAATACGACAATGGAATTTCTTTATGGGAATATATTCGTGACGCGCGGTTTATCTCTCCGCTCTCTGGACTCCGAAACTTGATTGACAGGCCTCGGGACTTGGGGGCTCCTCTCGCTCGCTCACGGGCTCGCTTTATGCCTCCTTGCTCTGCGCGCCTATATATACGACGACGCTTGACCCGAAATTTTTCGACGCTCGTCGTGCACGTCTCTGCTGACGCGCGACACAGTTTCTTTTTCTTTTTTTCTTTTTTTTCTTTATTTTTTTCTTCCTTTATTGCTTGCTCCTAAGCTCTCGAAGCCTTTCCGACCCGATCTTTTACCCTGCGTCTCTACGTGGCACATTCGGAAATGCTATTTAAACTTTCAATGACATTTTCTTTTTGTTTCTTTAAGTGTGATATCGGAGGTAAAACTGATCGAGCTTTCGAGGAAAGCACGAGAAAGTGGACGAAAAATTAAAAAAAAAGGCGTCTGTCACTCGACGCTGACACGGAAATCATATTTCGAGCTAATAGGAACGTTAACTCAAAGATTTAATTAAAATCAAAACAAACTTTCACCTTGAAGAAAAAGTAGAGGCCTTCAAGCCGAAAAAGGGGAGGCCCGCAGTGGCGCGTGAAAAGAAAGCCCGAACTTGTAAACTGGAGAAATCCAAATCCTATAGGCAGTACGTCGCCGTGAAAAAGGAATCGGTCTGCGAGCGTTGTATGTTAATATGCGCACATGTCAGCGATATATACTTGAGAGCCGAGGTGCGCACGCGTTTCTTTGCAAATTAGAAAGGGGGAAAAAATAAAGAGTCGCAGGCCTTTTTACGGCCGGCTCGCACGAAGAGGCGCGAGCGTTTATCAGCGACTTTATCGGCGGACGTTTGCACGTCGGGGAAAAAGAATTCCCGAAACGCTCTGTTTTTTCGCGTTTCGTGCGGGGATAGGCCCGAGGCCCCCGGAATTTAGTGTCGCCGTTTTGAGAATTTAGAGCGCCGCGCGACCGGCCGATTCGATCCGACGATACGCGATATTTATGATTTTCCGGCCGATTTTGGTATATTTCGAATAAAGCGCTGGGGAAATAAAAAGAAGTAGCAAAGGCCTAATTAAAAGTTTGAGCTGAAAAATAAATCATTTCGTTTAAGATTCCATAACGTCGAGATTCTTGCCAGCTCTCCTTCCCCGAATTTCTCATTGTCCTAGGGTATATAGAGAGTGCAGCAGGCCTGCAGCCGTGCTTAATTAATGATTACCAGGAAACGTGTCCGGAGGGGGGCTTTTCACGAGCGCAACCCCGAATTCTCTCCCCCGCGCCACGTTGACGCGTTGTACGATGCTTGTTGAGAGCTACCGGTGCTGCTGCCGCTGCTGCTGCTGCTGCTGCTGCAGATCACAGCCGATAAAGAGCAGAGGGGCTTCACGTGTACGCGTGTGTATGTGTGCGGAGGTCCGAAAGGAAGACGCTTCGAGGAATACGCCGGCGTAGAAGATTCCGATGAAACTGTTGTGTTCGCGGCCCGGCTAATTAGACGATTAATTGATTTTACCTGCGGCTGGATGCTGCTGCTCCAGCTTCCTCGACTTTTTATTGGCTTATCTGATTGTTTAATGAAACTATATGGGCCTGTACGAGCTCGTTCACTATTATATATATATATATATCGTCCAGAGGAGTAAGTACGTTTAGAGTTGCGCTTCGGAGAATCGTTCGGCAAGTTATTAATGAAACGCTGGGAGAAAAACTCTTTATCTAGAGCCTTATGACAATTAATCATCTATTCATTTCATTCTCAACTTTATGAAATTGAGCCTACCCAGAAATTTGTAAATACCTATAAGAAAAAGAGATAGAGATGATATATAGAGGGCGAGCAACGAGCCGAGACTCGGGCTGCTTGCGCTCGGAAAAAGTGCGAGGACACATAAATTCGGACGCTCGATTTGCGCACCGATTAAGAAAACAGCCCCGAGCTTGTTCGCGCCGGCGCATGCATGGAAATACAGAAACTCTTGTGCAGAGCCCTCTCGTCCGGACGTTGCGCAAAACACGCGCTCGTGCGCCAATTAACAGATGGAGATTATCTCTCTCTCTCTCTGTCCTTTGCTCTCCAAAGAGTGCTCTCCATTTGAGCCGAAAAAAGGGAAAATTGCGCCGGACGAATAAACGAGAAAGAGGAGAGCAGTGTGTGTGTGTGTGTGTGTATTACAAGGCACACGAGAGTATTTCTTGCAAGAGCTGAAGGTGAAAAATGAGCTTAGACCGTGGGTGGTCAGGATTGGAAAAATTGGAAACGTTCTGGGCTTCTCGGTATCGATGGAAAAATGGATCGCGTGATTAGTCATTGATCGATACATCTTATAGAGTATTAGTCGTTTGAATGATTTGCTTAAAGGACAGAATCCAATTTGAATGTTCAGGTAGCCAGCAGACATTCATCATGTTATAAAAGTAATAAATAATGTTGAAAACAAATTTTTCCAAGCCTAAAAAGAAGCAGCTTCGAGACGCAATGATCAGCATCCTGCAGATATACTGAGCGGCGCATCCCTTCAAGTATCTTGGGCATCTCTGAGATGAATTGAGAGCCGATCTTTGGGGAGGAGCGCGCTTCCGTTTTATCCGGGCACCTCCCAGGATGTCGCGCGCCTCCTGTAACAGATACGTCGGCCGGGGGCGCCAGTGTCTGAAAGGCCGCGAAAGGCACACAATAGCCGACCTCCCTACCGGCGTATAATGAAGCCACTTGAGCGCGGAATTCGTGTCTCCTTTGGCACAAAGTTCAGGGGAGGTGCGCGAAACAAAATACATCGGATTGCCATTGTCGCGCGTGCGGCTCCTTTCGAGGGAGAGAGAGAGAGAAAGAGGATCGGCAATAGCTACGGCATTGTCGCTCTAAGCTTTTGAGAAGCTAATTTCTCGAGCGGGACCTTTTGAGGCTCGTCTTTCTTGAGACTTTACTTTTTCGCGTTTAATTTTCCGAAAATTCAGACTATACGAAATCCATTAGTCGACAGTGAGAAATCGCGGGAAACGAGGCCGAATTCGCACATTTCACTCCCTGCAGCTCTAGGGAAAGGGACGAGGCGCTTCCGGGGCGCTTCCTGTGTCTCAGGCAGTTGAGCACGCTCCGACGTCCGCTCGAGTGTCACAACACAGAACGGTAGTAGGGTGTGCGAAAAAAAAAAAATAAAACAAGAGCGCAAAGCTTAATTGACGATGCGACTACCCTTGGCTGGCTGCGCAGTGTCAATTATGGGAAAGTTACTGGCCCCGAGAGCGTGGGTGGGTTGACGAGAGAGCCGCGCGATCGAGTTTCGCAGCGAGCGTAAGCGGAGATGGTGTCGAGAGGCTGTATTGTCTTCTGAAGACGCGTGACTGCAGTTCGTCGTACGGTTGAAGAAGCGATTTATTCATGTTTGCCGGCTATCGTGAATTTAAATACAACAAAGCGCTTTTTTAATCGCATATAATATATAGAGAAACGGGCGCTGAGAAAGCGCGACTTAATAAAACGAAAACGAAAAGGAAGAGGAAAAGGAAAGCTCGAAATTCAGATATGAGCCAATTAGGAGCTGCTTATATCGCTCTGAGGATTATGCAAAGCTGGCTATACTCGTTGTCGAAAATAAAAAATGTATCTAGGCTCATTTTCGAAAGTACAGACTCGCTTTCTCAACGGCGATCGAATATAATGTGCGGTCATATCTGGGTACAATACTTACGTTGTGGAGTTTGTAGTAGAGGCCGCAGGCGTTGCAGACCGGCTCGCCCGCCTGGTTCCGCCGCCAGAGCGTCGTCGTCGCCGTCTTGCAGTTCGCGCAGCTCGTGCCCGCTCGCCTTGCCGCGCTTTGCAGTGACTGTTAATGGAAAGAAAAATTAATTCAAGTTAGTTCAATCAATCATACCTTCTAGCATCTTTTCAATAAAAATATCAGCAAATCTCGCTGTTTTTCTACAACATTCATTTTCACTATTCCAACAATACTCGAAATCTATTTTCTCCTCCTATAATCTCTATTTACCGCGCGCTTTTCTCTCACGAACAAAACAGCCATTTCCCTCACAATGGTAATGCTACTCCGCCCAGCTTGCAGTCCTACACAAGCCTACATGCAGCTCAATAGCAGAAACAAGAAAATCGCGTATCGCTTTCGCGCAAAGCCAAAAGTCCGAAATTCATTCTCCCGCGAGAGCAGCGCGATGCCAGTTCGAGGGCAGTCACGCGCAAAGCAGCTTATGATTTATGGAGCCCGAAAGGCGCGCGCGCGCGCCACTAAGAGAGAGAGTGACAAATGAAGTCGCGTGGGCGAGCTCGGGCCCCGTCGATCTCTCGAGAGGGGATTTGGAGGAAAAAAGAAGGAAGGGCTGATGCGAGCGCGCAAGTGGGCCCCTTCTTAATCCTTCGAAAGAGAGAGAGAGAGAAAGAAAGAATGATGAGGGTGTGTGCAGCGTGCTCTCTCGATGATCGCCGCTGAGACAGAGAGCCTTTTAGGGCAGTCCGACACCTGTGCGGGGCCCCGAGAGTGCCAAACACTTAACTTAAAAAGCTCTATTATATATATACTGCCGGGTGAGGCAGCGTGCATTTGAGGCAGTTGCTGCGCGCTCCGACGTCATTTTTCAGGCTGGATTGTTCAAGGTGCTTTTTTTTAAGAGTCTCGGAGTTGTTGTTGTACGCGAGCGAGAGAGTAAATTGAAAACGATATGTTTGCTCTGATATTAGTAGGACGTTTTTTCCTTTTCTTATAGCTGAAGGAGTGCTGTAATTTGATTGTCGGTAAACAATCATTAATCTCGCTATTACATTCTTATGTTGCGATCTGCATTGTCACCAATAAATAGTCTGCAAGCATTACATCAAATTAGTCGCATTGATGAAATCAGCAAAGAAAAGCGAAAGGGCCGCAAGGCCCTCGAAATCAGAGTATTAGCTGCCTAAGTAGGCTACAGCAGCGTCGTTCGAGTGGACTTTACAAATCCACTTATATCAGATTCACGCTTATCAAACGGCAGCGGCCAATATAGTGTACGCGCAGCAATCGTCTGGGTAATCCACTTCTCGCCCGAGTGTTTGTACACTCGATCCGCTCTCCACTTCTCGCTCGTAACGTTTCAACAAAAAAATAAAGAGAGAGAGAGGAGCTTGCCGACTAAGGAGACTATAATAACGGGGCCAGGAGCACTTAACCCCCCGAAAGGCGGGCAGATGACACGCTGCATTTTCGGCGCTTTCTTTTGATCGTAGGAATACACGAGCACGGCGACACACTGTCCCACTCTCTCCGGGACGATGGCGAATCTATTTGAATTTTCCATTGTGCGACCAGAGAGAGAGAGAGAGGGAGAGGGACACTGTCCTCTCGGCGAGGCAGAAATTACAAGGCTTTTTGTGCTGCCGACGTCGCTTTGGATTTTTCACGCTCGACGAGCGGAGAAGCCGGGAAAGTGTCCCCCAGCCTCTCTCTTAGACGCGCGCTTGCTTTCTCCCGAAAATGGCGAGAGGCGTCCCGCTGCTATTTTCACCTTGCCGAGAAGAAAAGTAAATTAGCGCTGAATAGCCGGCGAGAGGAGTCGGCCATTGTCAGCTAAGCGAACGAGAGGCTCGCTCGTTTCGTTAATACGAATCGAATAAGCGAGTTAGGCTTTCGTGTCGGTAAACATGTCATTCGAAAAAAATCGACTCTCGGCTCGAATCACATTTACCCGACGGATCCCTTATCGGCCGGAAATTAAAAAACTTGCCCCACCGAGCAAACTTTTCCCGCACCGCGCACGCTAGAGGCGCTAACAATTGAGCCTCGACAATTAAGAAGCGCGAAACCGCTAGGCTCACTTGAGGAAAGAAAAAAACTGTCAAAACGATACACATACACACGTAGAGCGACTAAATTAATAAGAAAGCAGCGGGCTCGCTTGTGTGCGTAATCGTGCCTTATCGGCCGGATCTCTTATCGGCAAACTCGGCGGGCCAAGGCGAAGGGGCTTCCTACCGCCTACGAAGCGCGCGCGCGCGCGCAGGAATCAATACGCCGCTGCGAGAGGAGGGAATAACGCACCTATCAGCGCTCTAGATCTGCTACGGCTGGTGCGGCCGGCCTAGGCTGTCTACTGCTTTTCGGGAAAACTTTTACAGCGACGCGCAAAAAGGCCGCTTGCGATGAAGACGTATATATATAGATATATATATAGACGAAGGACAAATACGACGTTAAAATGCGATAGACGCTTTTAGAGCTTGTCGCGCGCGCTTGTTTTAAACTTGTGTTAACATATCTCCTTAGCGGCGCGAGATCACGGCAGAGTGTAAAACTTAATGAGATTCAAATTACTTGATTGTTTCGCTCTTCGGTCTAGAGCGCCTCGAGATTAAAGGAGAGCTGGATTGTTCGGAAAAATGAGGCTGCTCCGCGCTAGCCTCCTACATATCCAATCAGATGGACTTTTGGGAAAAATGGACGCGCGGTAGCTCGCGAGGATCCACCTCTCTCTCTCTCTCTCTCTCTTTCTTAGTGAGCGTGAGAGCGGCAATTTATTATGCAAATCGGTGGGTGCCCTCTCGTACAATACTTGGCGCGCAGAAAGAGAGACAGATTGGAGAGAGAGAGAGAGAGAGAGAGAGAGAAAAAGATAGAAGGCATCCCAGGAACGGGCCGGCAAACCGGTTGCTCACGCCCGGACTCACGGAGGCAGAGTCCCGAACACTGACGGATATGACATTTCTCAAGTTCTCACACGCGCGCTGCCCGCTGAGAAAGAGAGGGGAAGAGAGCAGCAGCTTCTCCCTCCGACGATTCCTTTACATTTATTTCGTCGAGTATTGCTGCAGCTCCTGCTCTTGCTGCTGCTGCTGCTGCTGCTGCTGCTGCTTTCGTTTCGCGAGCCCTTATTAATTCTACGCCTCGCCGAGATTATCATAAGCGCGTGTCTCGCTCTCTCGCCGGCTATGTATATATATATATATATATAGCAGCGAAGGTGTATGCGTGAATCTGGATATCGATCAACGCAACGAGGAGCCAAGTACTTTGGAATTTAGACCTTTCTCCTCGCGCGCGCGCAACTGACAACGCAGCTTTCCGTGCTGCCCCCCGTAACTATCAGCGCGAGGAGCAACTATTCGGCCGTAATTAAATACACAACGAGTATTGCACGAGCGATTAAAATGCGAGCGGCATGATGATGCAACTAGCGAAATGCCTTACAGCACTATATTTTGGACCTTAATAAAACTACAAATTTCGACAAGGGCATTTGGTATTCATAATTCGGTAGTCGAGGCGCGGATGCATCGCTCCCGCCTCTCTCTCTCGCGGCTTCATTAACATTGAAAAATCGCTCAAGGCTGGAGGCGCGATCCGGTTTGCCGGCGAACGCATCAATTTTTCTTGCCTCCCTCGCGCGCGCCAGAGCTCGCAACTCGAACCGATTGAGTTATATATATGTCCTGTGCTTCGCTATCAAGGCATATACGTTCGCAGGCAGTGAGCGACAGCTCGTAAGTGCAGATAAGCGCGGTCCTTTCGGCGGTCTATTTCGGTCCATTTCCAACTCGGCAAGGTGCAGAGGAGGAGGAGGAGGAAAAGGAGAAAAAGGAAAGAGCGGGAGAGGATGGAATTACCTTCGACTACTGCATCGTCGCGGCGGGCCTCACCGAATTGCGCAACCGCAAGAGCTCAAGGCGGTCCAGCCGATTTTGCGCAACGCTCCTTTGTCGTTTGACGAAAGCCTTACGAATGATAAATGCGCGATCTCTTAGCCTCCTCTCCTTACGGCAGCGGGCAGCGGGCAGCGGGCAGCGGCAAAAACAAACCGCTCTCCGCGAGAGCTACCCGATACACACAGGCAATTTCCATGCGAGTTGGCGATCGGACCTTTTTCAGATGTTTTATCTGGCCGCATTGACTGTTTTATTAGCTCCGAACAATACTCACGGAGGGGGATGCTCTCTCGCACAACCCCCCCGAGAAAAAGCAATAATTACAAAGAATTAAGAGCAGAATAAGAGAAAGATAGGTAGAATAACGCGGGCGCAAGAAGCGGACCGGTTTTTTCGAGCGCCGATACGACAAGCACAAAGGAGAGTACAGTCATTAGCCGCGGCGTTCAAAAGCCGTATTATACCGTCTCTCTCTTTCTCTCTCTCAGTTGCTCTTATTGCAGCCTGGACCGAGTCTATAGCGCCCAGCGAGCTGGCTTCCATTTCGCAATGGCGGATCGTGTCGTCGTCAGCGCGTAACTTGGAATTATTATATTAGAACGTATTAGAGAGGGACCGGCTCGACTTACTACGACTTAGGCGTCGGATTGAAATAGACATGTCGAACGATTGTTTTTAGAAACGAGCCGGAGCTCGGATTTTGCAACTGAAAAACTTACAGACTTGTTTCTCGCTGTCTGTCCAACTACACGAGCTTAGTCCCTCTCTCTCTCTCTGCCTCTCTTTTTCTCTAAGCGAGCGACACGCTCTGAAAAAGGCCGACTACAAGGTAGCCGCGTCGGCGGCGTCGTCGGTTATTAATTACTCGCAATGACTCGCCCGATAAAAGGGCCAATTCGATCTCTTGCCGCGGCGTGCCGTACTTACACACACACACACACATACACAGCCATTCGATTGTTCGCCGATCCCCCTTTTATCTCGGCCGCTCGCGCTACTATACAGCACCAAGTCGATCGACTTTCCACGTGGTAGACAAGAGAGAGAGAGAGAGAGAGAGCGGGATTTTCCCCGAAATTTCCTTACCGCCTCCGGGAAAAAATCTTGAAATTCATCCAGGCCTCGTCGGCTCGATAAATTAAAGGGTTTAACGAGAGTGGTGAGAGAGAAAGATTCGCCGTGGCGTATCCTCGGGGCGGCCAATTGAAATTCAGCCTGCACGGCGATACTTTTATGTGCTGTGTGCGAGTGCGTGCCAGTGTGTGTGTGTGTGTGTGTGTGTCGTAGAATTTTCCGCGTCGAGAGTAGCGAGGAGTAGCGTAGGGAGAGCTAGCGCGTGTACCAGCGCCGTGTAAACGAGCGTTTACGAGCAAGGCCGAGATAAGTATCTCCATATCCTTGACTAAATCGTGACTAGGAGCCCCGCCGGCGGCCGATCAAGGAGACTCTCCGCGAGACGCGCGCAGAGAGGAGAAGAAATATATATATATACGTGCGGACAATGCGCGCCTAGCGGTACGTACAAATTGCCCGCCCGGCCCCAACGGACATTAACAATATTCGAGCGTTCCTATACTCTTCTGATGATTCGCTGTCTTGGGCTTTTGTTCCTTCGAGCCAGTCGGCTACGCTTGCTTCTCGTCCTGTCGAGTCAGAAAAAAGTGAAAAGCTTCGGCAGACGATAGCCGAAAATCGGGCTTTTTTGCGCGCTCAACTCAATGAGAATCGACGGCGAGCGACGTGTGCCAGCTTGAGGAATGAGAAAGCACAAAGGGCTAAGAGAGATAAAAATCGGAACGCGGGGTTGTCTATATTCTATCCTAGCTTCTTGCTGGCTGCAGCGAAAAGATTAACGCCGATGACGCGCGAGCGAGAGCGCCCTGAGATCGATACATAAATAAGTGCGCAATTACCCGCTGCTGCCTCCACTCGCTCTCACTCTCGTGTCTATGTATACATTTCGGCTGACTATATAGCTACGTGTGTATATACGAGGGATACGAAAGGTAGAGAGAGAGAGAGAGAGAGAGAGAGAGAAAGAGAGAGAACCTGTAGGCGCGCGTGTGTGCGACTGTGACAAGCAGTGGTACCACATTCCTAACACTAGCTGCACGAGCCGAGCGTTAAGTCTCTCTTTTTCCATTCTCCTTCTCTCCTCCTTCGATTCGATGTAGCACTGAGCTCGCGCGTGTGTATATGTATACACGTGCCTCCAAAATATATATCCCGCTCTCACTGTTGCGCGCGCGGAAACCTACGCCTCTGTGTACATAGACGTGCGGACGACTTTATATATAGCGGCTTGCTCTGGCGAAGGCGAACGGTGAAAGTTGATTGAAAAAATAATATCGGCTCGATGCTCGTCGTTCTTTAGCCGATAAACAGTCGGTATGTATATATATATATAAAGCAAAGCGTCTCGAGGCGCAACGGTAAAGCCCAGCTCTCTAACTCTACTCGGTATAAATTTCGCGCCAATTATCCGTCCTCGGAAATTGCGTATCAGCGCGTGCCGATCTAGTACCGGTTACCGACGCCCATACGAGAGAGAGAGAGAGAGAGTACCTACATCAGCCAGCTCGCTCCTAACCCCTTAAGGCATATCCATCGACAGACAGACTCAGGGAGGAAAGTGCAACGCTACATCGCAGCGGCGAAATCGAGAAACGCAGCCCTCCAATCTATATGATAAACAGTCTCTCCTTCTGCCTATGTCACTTGACCGTTAAAGACTTGCCAGAGATATGACGCCTACGCGTTCGTCCCTATATACTCGGGGCTGATCGATCACGGCTACCGGAAATTGCCGGGGCCCTCTCGCCCTGTATTTGCCTTTGCGCGCGCGGGTTCTTCAGCTCCTTTTGCCGCTTGGCGCGGAAAAATAGCAGCGTCCTGCTGCGCGATAGCGAGAGTTGCGTGAGCACTAATTGGGCATTAGCATACGAGATGTATGAGAGAGAGAGAGAGAGAGAGAGAGGGGAGCCGTGTGCACGCGCTTGTGTGTGTGGTTTTCGAGGTAGCGGGCTCTCTCCCTTATTGTAGCTGCCTTCTAATTTAATTAGCCCCGGGATTTTTGGGACTTTAGTAGCCGTACTTATGCCGTATGATTTAGGATTATCGCGCACTCCAAGTCAGAGCCACGCGCTCGCTTGCGGCAGAAGCGGAGAATCGCTAGCGATTAATTTCTAATTGCAAGCGCAAGCGTCCCGCCGCGGCTTGGAAATTAAATATCCCGCGATAGGCGGTGCTCTCCTCTTTCTCTCGCGCTTACGGCTCGGGATCGCGCGAGAAAATATGAGCATTTGAATGATGATAATGCGAGAAGGCGAGCGTGCGAACACTCTCGGGACAGGCTGCTGCTGCTGCTGCTGCTGCTCCTGCTGCTCCTGCTGCCTGCTGCCTGCGCCCGCGCGCAGCGGCTGAATTTATTTAAATTGCGAGCGATGTTCCCTCGTGTTCAGCAGCTTCTTCTGCAAGCCGAGCGAGAGAGCGAGCTGCTCTCCTCCTCCTCCTTCTCCTCCTCCTCCTCCTCCTCCTTCTTCTGCTGCTTCTTCGAGAAATCGAACAAAGAGAAGGCTGCTGTTGCTCCTGCTCCTGCTGCTGCAGCAACCTTCGCAGAGAGGCGAGAGCGAGACAGCGAGTTTATAGGTAGGACACACAGCGCTCGCGCGCATCCTTTTTTTTTTTTTAATCCGTGTCGCTTTTTCTCTCGGCGTTCGCTCGCTCGGCGCTCTTCTTTTTTTCTCTCTTTTCTTTTTTTTTTTTATTTATACATCGGAGCCTCCCACGAGCTGCTTAAATAAGTCGCGCGCGCGCGGCCTCGTGAGAACCGGCAATTTCTCGGAAATTGATCCGCCGCTGGACGATTCTTCCTCTCTTTCTCTCGGCCGGGCAGTTTGAGTTAATTTGTTTATTTATGACATTATTAAAATGAGCGCCGAGGGTTCGGGCCATCTCTTTCCGTCAGAGCGCTCCTCTCTTTTTCTTGCTCTCTCTCCCTCTCTTGGTTTTATTGATTCAAGGATGCGCTAATTGAAAAGACGGATCGAGCCCTCATAGACGCGTTTTATCCTCGGTGCCCGTGTCAAGCCTTCAGTAATCGAGGATTATTTCTAGCCGTAAGACAGAAAAGTAAAGCCGCGGCCGAAAATTATCCAGCTTGGCCGTGTTGTTCGGAGGTCAGCTGCTACTGCTCCTTAACAAGCCCGCAGGCTCTCTCGCTCCAGTATACAGTAGCAGCAGCCACTAATGAGCATCTCTCCCTCGACAAAATCCTAACGTTTTCATCGGGCGCGACCTCGTTAACAGCAGCGCAGCCTCTTCTTCTTTCTCTCTCGCTTGGCTAACCGAAAAGCCCGTAATCGCATTTACATGCCGTAATAACCAGGCGGGGAGGCTCTCGTCCGCGTAAATCACGGGGCCCCCGAGCCAAATAACACCTTGCGCGATTTACAGCCCCGCGACTTGTTATATATATATACAGAGTCGGCGAAAAATTCCAGGCGTGACACGCATGCCTGCACCGGCTAAGCGAGCGAGTCGCCTGGATTTATATATGTATATCGAAGCTCTCGCCTCGATGGACCGTTAGCTCGCTCAGTCGCTCGGGACGTTTAGCTGCTTCCGCGATCGGGAGGCGCGGCCCTCTCTCCTTCTCTCGATGAGGATGTTGCTCGATTGTTAATTGAGGAAAATTGGGGCCTGCCCCAAGATAATTCATGGCTCGTGCGCACCTTCATTTCGATGAATTAAGCTTCCTGAAAATTGCCGGCTTACTGCGACGGCTGTTTGCGCTGATACTTTAGCGCTACCAAAGTCGAGCAGCAAGAATTAATAAGAGTTCTGGAGGACGCTCTAGAATCTCTAGAAAGAATCAGATCGATCAAACAAGCCTGGCCAAACTTTTTCCTCTGTCTCTACAACCGATATGCTCGCACATATTCGCGCGGCGTCGATTAATTAAAACGAAATTAATCCTGAGCCCGTGAGCGTCGTCTCATTGGACCGACCAATCAAATACGTATTAATAAAGCCGAGCCCGAGCTGTATCGAATCAATCAACGCTTCGCTAAGAATGTTAATTATTCGTTTGTCCGAATTAGAGTAGACGATTGGTCCATCAATCACATGTTAAACAAGCAGCTCGATCTTCGCTACAGACAGAGACCAGCACTGCCCACGTGGCTACATAAAGAAGAGAGTCTCAAAGCAGCGTTGACGTGTCCGCGTATCCAAAAAATAAAAAAAAAAGGCAAACAAGTAGTCAGAGAGAGAGAGCAGTGGAGTGTCGCGCTCGGCGACTAATTGAAAAGCATCCCGGCTTTATATAGAGAGGCGCGGCTTGAAAAGAGGGCCCGATCGTAAAGGAGCCTAGGCCACAAATCATCTTCCTCTCGCTGGCTTCTCTCGCTCTCCGGAGAATATTATTAAGTCGACATTATGGACTGACAAAGGCGGCGGCGGCGGCGGCGGCTATCGCGAGCCGGTAATAAAGAGGGCTGCTTTTCGGTAGCCCCGCGCTCGCTCGAGCGCGCGTGAATAAATTTTATTTATATTCCATTGAGGAGTGAGAAGAAGCGCTCCCTGCTTTTTTTGCAGCCCCGGGGTGCAGCTCGTAATTCACTGGGCGCCCACGCGCACACCGCTATATTCTCCTTCTCCGTTCCTTTTGGCTAAGCGCGTATCGATCCCCCGGCTGCACACTTCGACAGCGAGTAATGAACGGACGCGGCTCATGAATTTTTACAGAAAGAGAGAGAGAGAGAGAGAGAGAGAGAGAGAGAAAGAGCTGGACGCTTACGTAAGAGATATAGGATGCGCTGGCTATGTGCACGTGTACTGGAAAATTCTCGCTAATTCGTATGCAAATCCGAGGATCGATTTTTCAATCTTACCTGCACACACGAGCAGCGAGTCTCAAGATTAGCGCGATATATAAGTAATGTGCTCGTTATTACGGCAATTCAGTCCGCTCGCCGAGTCAAACACGAATTATTCCTTTATTAATTATCTGGATTAAAGGTGGCTTTCGTTCTCAGGGCAAAGCGCGGTTAGAGCCGATGCAGCTAACGACACGATCACTAATAGATTTCGCCTTCGGAAACTTGTACAACTGCCGCGGCGATAATCAGGGCGCATCCTCGGAATGCGGATCGCCGCCGTCTGAGTTTCCCGATTAACCGTACCGGTAGCCGTTATCGGCATCGATAATTTATCGATACCGGCCGACCGCCCGAACTAGTAAGAGAGCCCGACGAGGCAACAGCTCAATCTTGAAATTCCAAATTTTCATGGGGCTCGCCCTGGCTTTTTAGAGCGTGCAATAATTTTTCGATTTAATTGCGGAAATAAAGCCGAGTATTGTTGAACTCTCGAGGCATAAATACAGCCTGCTGGAATTAATTAGCAAGGTTGCCTTGCGCCGCTTGTCCGGCGCACTATATACGCTTCGAGAATGAACTTGTTGCAGCATTTTTTTCTTTTTTTTTTCTTTTCGATTCGCAAATGGAAAGGCCGAATAGCATTCTGGTAAATTGATTTCCAAAATAGCGAGCGGTGCATAATGAAGCCGATACAGAAATAACTCGCGGCGCGTATAATAATCGTTATTATCCTAGCGAATCGCAGCGCCTATTGTAGCCTCTCCGGGCGTGCGGCGTAATTATATCGCGGTCACCTTTGTACTTGTTTAGGAGGGCTGAACGCCTACAGACTATGTATATATACGCTGACCCGCGCTCTACTCTTTGTGCGCCAGCACAGGCCGCACGCACTTTGCATTTTGCGCCTCTCTGCGTTTTCAGCGGCACGAGCTCTGCGTGTGCTCCAAGCGTGAAGTGACGGAATTTAAAAACGCATGAATTTTTGGAAAAGATTTTTTTTTTCTTCTTTTTTTCCAAGTACTACTTGGTAATGCTTGTTGTTAATGTTTAGTGAATGGCTATGAGCAGTATATTTATTTCTCAAATTGAATAAAAAAAACTGTTAAACGCGTTACATAAAAGTTGGATATCGCTTATAATTAAGCAATTATCGATTCGATTGTGTACAAACGCGGTGTTTGCAGGCCGCGGCGGTCAATTAAAATTTATTACTATAAACTCCATAAATCAAATATCCGCCATTGCTAAGCGGCGCAAAAACTTAATTCTAAAATATGCGCATAAATAATGCGCCCGCGCGGACGCAGAAACACAGAGTGAGAGAGAGAGAGAAAAAAAATCGCCTCTCGCCGCTTATAGGTACACAACATTATGTCAAACCGATACCGCCTGTAATTAAAGCCTCGATTTTTTCCCCGATTTCCAAGTGCGAGATGAAGAAAAAAAGCCGTACAGCCAGCATTGTTCGTAGCGCGGTTACGCAACTAGCTATAAAGCAACGAAAAGCGCGAAATATATAAATCCTGAAAAGCGCGGATTGATTCCGCCGAGCGCAAGCTAGTATAAAAATGCAAAGCGCCGCGTGCGCTCGTCGATTGTATGGAGATAGGCCTGCAGCTCGTGAGCGCACATCCTCCCAGCTCGCGCAGGTATAGTGCATTAATGAAGCGTCGGTCGCGGCGGCTAGTACACACACACACACACACACACACACACA